>OX465390.1:12268492-12437505 GCA_950005105.1 Lycophotia porphyrea | reverse complement strand
AACATAGTCTCATTATTAAGAACGACTGAATTGCATAAAATGACCAACGACTTTGCGGCGAGGGGATAAATTATAGCATTTTATGTCGCCCGTTTCCCATTACACGATGGTATAATTCCATTTCATATAGTTAAGGTAATTTATTTCTCCTACTTGGTATGTAATAATATCTGGAGAAGGTCCAAGTAGCGGTCTTGAAAAGTCCAAAAAGTTTTGGCTCAGTGGCTTTATACCTCGATATGAAAACCAAGAATTTGAAACTCAAGATTAGAAAGCTTGGAGAGAACTTGAACTGACCCTTAGAAAAAACCATCAATGAATATCTTGTTTTAACATAATCTAAGTGCAGTTCGAAATCAAAGTAACAAAAGTATCATGTTTCCAGTTGATTTTCTCTTACTAAACGGTGACTAAGCCGTCGCCTTCCGTGTTAGAAATTAACCGAAACTACTAATATGACAGACGATGAATTATGTACAGTCATAAACAAAACACCGAGTTTGATGTAACGAGACTTTGCGGTACGTCTAGATACGGTATATGCATGTGATGCACTGGAATTAAATAATGAAAGGTTTATATCGACAAATGAATGTTTTTATTTAAATGTAAGCTTAGTATTTGATAATGTATGGACTACAAATGCCATAAACACCGGTAAATAGTAGGACTTTGGAATTTTATTGATGACACGACTGTCATAATTATACAGGTTTCGCATATCTTGTTTTTATTGAGCTTTTACATTTATATGACTTGGAAACTCTTTGTTTCCAGTTGGAATTGAATAATCTTACTTTATTTTAAAAATAATGTGATTAGAACTACTCTCTAAACGATCGATTTCCCAATTGTTTTATCTTTGTCAACTATCTTAAATATGGATCTAAGCTGTTTAAAATTATACAACTTAAAAGCACATATGATTCTTTTTCTACATTAGAATCCCTACCTGTCAAAAATAAAGAAATGATACAAACTTTTAACTACCAGTAACCCAAAACATTATGAGTGAAGCCGCCAACTTAGCAAAGAAAAACAAACAACCAACCATTTTGACAGCTTCAAAGAAACATCTGGTGGAAAAAAGTTGGCCCTTATTAACATGAAACGTCTTACGTCAAACGAACGAACTTCGTTCTTGACTGTACAGTATACACGATAAGTGTTGCTTTCCTGTCACGGAAGTGAACGTTTGCATTTGTTAATTTAGTTGTTACCGGTTTTTGTCCTGACTTCGTAGGTACATGTGCACATTAGGCGGCTGGTCCAAGCTGATTTTTATTGCTTAAAACAACACACTGTATTCTTATTCTGTTAAAGAGAAATAGGTGGCTACCTACTTACCTATACAGTAGGTATCCTATATTATAATGACAGGAGACTTTCGTTTCTCTGTCTTTTTGCTAAAGACTTTTGTGCATAACAAAATATGAGAGGAGTTTTTGAGCAATATTTTTCAGTTTCACGAGTTCAATATTTATTAAATTATAAATAAACAATTTAGAAGCTATTTCACCGCCTTTTTCCTGTCTTGTTTATTTTTACGCGTCTCATATAAAAGCTCTGAACTAAATGAGATTTTCTCTATTTTATAGTTCAACGTCTAGAAAATAAACTACTGAATTATTTTTTTCATACATATAGACGTGACGTCAAGTTATACAGAAATAAAAAAGAATATCACCCTACTTACGTAAGTTCGTGGGCGGTGCCGGGAGAAAAGCTAGGCTGGAAATAATGACAAAGTTAAGTGCGTCTGACAGAACAAAAGTTTCATAGAATTTTTTATTTTATTACACTTTTGCTGGGAACGATAATTAATCATTTAATATTTCCAGCATTTAGGGGAATTAATGACAGTAACAGGTGTGCCAAAAGTTTGATAGACTATCTTAACAAAGAAATAGACAACAATATAATAAACAGCAAATAAAGAAAAGAAAAATAATATCAGCCTGAACAAAACACTTAATTTGAACTAGACGGGAAAATAGCGTGTCGTAGGTGTAGCCAAGGTATTTAATAAAGGCTGATTGATTGAAAAACATGAAATATTCAATGATTACATGAAACCGAGCCATCGTGTTAGGTCGGCGTTATGCCAGACATAAGAAGTCAATGATTAATTGCCCAGTGTTAGGTCGACACAATTTTATAGCCCCGTTTTAAAATAGATATTATGTTTTATAGATATTATTGAAACAATGATAATGGACTTGGTGACCAATTTATGAGAAGATGAGATTGTGCGCTATTTACTTAAACTTTAGCACTGTGATCCGAATTTGAGGAAATCTTCAAGATATTTGGGATTTACAATCAAGATGAAAGAATCATTTTTGAGAAGATTCATAGCTTACCTAATAGAGAAGAATTGGGAAGAGAGATGACTGTTCAGGCATAGACTAACTAAATTAGAAAAAACCTTTTCGTCAACGAGGGCTTAGGGGGAAGCTGCAGCTTTGTTCCTGATGCCATTTTAATATAAACAGAAAGTATGAAATAACCAGAACTCATTCTCCATTGGTCTATGATCAAATAAATGCAGTCCTTAGTTGTATAAAGCCAACCGATGTCAAGGATCTGGCACGAACATGAGATGAGCTAGTTTAATGAGGCCGTGACTCGTCATCACGTAGTAAACTATACTCATTGTCATCAGCAGAATCATTTGAGAACGAGGTGACTCAACAGGCTCGCTTTACTCTTATTCCTGATGAATATTAACTAGCAGGACTAATTGTGTGCTTTTAACGTAACTTGTAATAGTTTGTTCGGTTGGATCATAGAACTTTTGAAAAGTAGGTGGATATATGGATACTTATACGCCAAAAGGTATTTGTTCGACATTGAGATCTTTTTTTGTTCTAGACTAGAGCTGGGAACCTTCTAGTTATGGAGATATTGGGGATCAAAGTTCCAACTTTACCACAACTTTTTTTTTTAATACAAGTTTTTATTTTTAAAACTTTACTTTCACGAACTCCACGAACCACGTACAAGGCAATACATCCACCAGCACAATGTTTCTAGTGCGTAACATTGTGCCCTACCGAAAAACGTGATTTTTCACCCCCATAAAAAGCAAGCTTCGTTTTAAACCAAAATTTTTGCGTAAAGGTACTTAGTTTGATGTTCAGAGTGCTTGGTTGACGGTTTCGTGAAGGATCCGTTTACACCTTATGTTTATAATATAACACACACATAACGGGAAAAAAGACAATATTATAGTTACTTCCTTCTTACTAAAACGGCAGAAACATCAGGAAAAGCAAAAAAGAAGATATATTAAAAGGCATCGAACGAGTTGATTTCTATCATCATATTAACAGCTACACCCACGTAACTGGCGAAATGTGGGTGTACTATTAGGTACACCTCTGCCCAACCCTTCAGGGATTACAGCCGTGATGTTATGTATTAACAGCTACTAATATGATTAACAGAGGAGATAATAACGACGAAAATCGACAAACCAACCAGTACTAATTTTTTAAGACCGCAACTCATTAGTTTTCGGAATTGCAAAAGGTCTACTTTACTGAAGAATCTTTCATGCGGCTTTTCACATTGTGTGTGTAAATGAGTATTATTCTCGCCAATATTCATCAGCACATTTAAGTCTAAAACAACAAAAGACCTTAAATATCCTAAACTATTTAGTAGTGAAAAGCTGAATAAGTAGAAATGACGCAATAAACTGCTCTCAAATATAATGCCCTACCGTTATGCCCTACCGTTATACCTAGGTACTTAAGTGAACAGGTACACCTATTTAATAGTAAGAAACTTTAACAATACCAATTTAGAATACTTAGAAATTTTGTTAGAACTGAAAGAGGCCGGCCGTCAGTCGTCATATCAAATATGAATGATTCAGGTAAACGACATGTTGTTTCAGGACTAAGGGTGTGTGCTGAGCAAAGCTGACGCTAGCGGAGGCGGAAAACGAAGACGGTAACAACGGTTAACATTGTTTTTTTGACAGATGAGCAATGTGACAATGAAAAATTGTTATTCTACATTCGGTTTGGTTACCATGTACCAAACCGAATGTAGAATAACAATTTTGTTAATGGAATTTGCAACTTGTCTGTAAAATCTTAGATCAAAAAGATTTTACTGCTGGTAGGTAGCAGCTGGTTGGAAGGTACCACGGATCGGGTGAAATGGCGTACGATTGTAAAGTCAAAGTGTTTTTTAAAGGCTTATGTAATCCACTCGCGGACTTCACCCACTACAATCTGTCAAATTTCTTTAATATATTTCAAAATACCGCTAAAGCAATGTAAATTGTTTTACGAAAAAAAAATGAAACGAAAATGTTCAAGGTTCATTGGGAAAATTTGGCAGTTTCGGGTAGCTTGATGAGCTGGTGTCAGAACATGACACGTCTAGCAAAACATCATTGCACTTACCATGAAACAGCGTCTTGTTTTCACAAATTCTGTTACATTGGACGTTGCTTTCACCTCAATTGTATTGATGACCGTCTTTACGTTCCGCCAGTTTTCGCTTTCCGCTCAGACTGACTTAAGCATCACTCTGGCATCACCCTTACCCGCCTACATTACCTTTCGACAAAAGACAGCTTAATAGCAGTCAATTTGAGCTGTTACCTAATAATGTTTGTTTTATTAAGCGCTATTTCATCGTTTCGTTTTTTTGTTTTTTTTTTCTATATTGATATTAGGAACTGGATTATGAACAGACGAATCATATAAGAACTAAAGTAATCAAGATTATTCTCTTGATCACAACCAAATGCATTTGGGGTTAGCGGAACATATCTTCTTTTTCCTGACTTTCCCATTAGTCGATATATAATTAGTTACTCCCTTTTTAGCCATATCATCTTTCACACAGTTCATCCATTTTTTCTTTGGTCATTAATAACTTGAGTCATTAACTGTTTTTAATCTGACGTGTACTAATTTATTGATAACTGTATAATTTAGTTGGGAAAAATGGTAACTAGCTTCGTATATTTCCTATGTAAGAAGGATTTCAATTAACTCTGTCATTAAAACTTTACTTTTGACGAGTGCGGCTTCAAATCCTGAGATGGAAGGACGAGGGAAACATTTTTATATTAATGAAACGTGGGAGGCCTACCTGCCAATATAAATATGTTGTTTGTTCATTTATATTTCAATAAGAAAACGACCTTTGCCAACTGTTGTTTTAATTAAGAGGATAATCAGAAAACGTATCTTTTTATTTTTGTTGTTTTTTAGGTAGGTAAAAACTCACATAGAACACAAAATGTCATTGTCCAACGAAGTTTGCATACAAATAAATTGTATTGAAATCAATAATATTCATTCAGCATAATATAATTGTATTCAAAAAATGTCACAATATTTTTTCAGCCACAAAACCTCATCCTGAATTCTATACATACTGCCAAATAATATCTACATTATAATAGAGCTTTGAATAGCAAAATAAACGCTACATGTCCGTGTTACGTGGATCAATATTTAAATTTAAATTTGGATTGCCGGAACGTCCATACACACGAGATTCAAAGTATGTTAGCGTAAATACAGAGGAGTCTAAAATTGAACAATAGAAAATCCATTGCTACCAATGTTTGATTTTTTTTTATCGAATTGGACATCCGGCTATTCGGAACGATCATAAAGTACGTTTTCCTTTATCTGGTGTTTAGTTTTAGCCCGTACTGTAGGTATATTTTGATGCATGAATTCGGGTTCTGCTTGTTTTTTCAGTTAGAAAGGAAAGTCAATTTATTTGGAGCTTGGAAATTTTAATTTAGCTTTAGAGGAAGCGTTATTACAGACATTATGTGAGTTTAAGCAGTTTTATAAAGTGTAATTAGACATCAATTTGTGAGCTCGGAAGGTCGTGGAGTGAGCGAGCGTGACAGTAACATTTTGTCACGTAATCGGATTACACGCAGCTCGCAACTACATGTCTCCCACATACAGACGCCGCCGCTTTTGTGTTTTTAAACGAAAAAGAACAATTTCGTACCTACATTTTTTATTTGGTCGTGTAAATAATACTGCTGTATCGTTTCATCATCTGCCTAGCCTTTTTCCAACTATGTTGGGGTCGGCTTCCAGTCTAACCGGATGCAGCTGCTGACCTCCAAAACCTAGTTAATACTGTGAACTCTCTTGGTAAGACTGGTTGTCAGACTTTGGGACACTGACTACCTGTAACGACTGTCAAAGATGTGCAAATGACAACCGGGACCAACGGCATAACGTGCTTTCCGAGGCACGGAGGAAACTCGGTATGTAATGGGTGGTCACCCATCCACAGACCAAACTAGGCAAGCACGGCTTAACCTAAAGATCGACCCGAGCGGCTGTTGTTATTTTGCCACGAGCTCCTGCTGTATCGTTTGCCGTAGGCAAATGTACAGTTTTCAAACGAGCAATATTGGAACAAACTCAAGCATTCCAATTCTCATATTTTGATGCCTACCTTGGAGAACAGTGATTCAAAATATCAAATGTTTTAAAATTTCTATAGCTGTGTCAATTCAGAAAATAGGCAGCTGCATTCCAAAAAATACCTTAGAGGGTCGACATGACGTACCTTAGATTTGTAAGTTTATTTGTATCCAACTGATGCTGCTATTAATATTCATAGGATTTCATAGATATCGTGATATTGCTAATTTATTTTTACTCGATACTTATTTCATGAGAACAATTATGCAACATTCCATAGATTTTAATTGGACAATAGTCGATGGGACATCAGAGGAACCTCGTGTCGTAATGTATAAAAATACATTTTAATCGTGACAAGATGCTTAATATAGCAACACTATAGACAAACCTTCTAAGAACGCAGATGATGATGATGATGATGATGCTGCTAATAAAACGAATGCTCCGCCCATTAAAATATCGCCAAAGGTACAAAATAAATCGCTCGTACTTTTTAAATACGTAATTATAAGTCAGCCAGGAGTGGGTGTTGCTCACATAAATTCAAGTCACAAAGTACACAGTGTGACTCTGCGAGCTAGTAGTCGTAACATACACTGCAAGCTAGTCGGTGAGCGGTCGCGGCGACGCCCAGTGCTACCGCGTAGCATTTTGTTACACATAATCGGATTAGGAGCGAGTGTCGTCTGCCTCCGTATGCGCCTTGCACGGCACCCGCATATAAATACGACCCGACCCTTACTCAGGATTTAAATACGAACTCCGACTAGATACAGAAATAATGAGCTTACCGTACCACCAAAGAAAAATACTCTGAAATACGCTGCATGAAACATTGTAAATACTGTGCCGTTTGGCAGCTGAACATAGATGTTCCTATATGCATAAAAAGGCGGCGCTAGGCGACGGAGCCAAATTCAGCCTTCCATTACACGGATCACTTGGCTTGCGGTAAGGTTCACTAGCTAAACCCCTTCCTGCAGCCTTCCAAAATAACCCTGAGACATTTCATGTGATATAATAAACCATACCTACCTTCGAAATATTGCTAAAATTAAGACATCGGACAAAAAGATTAAAAAATACAACAACGTGTGAAAAGTAAAAATACATAAAAAATGTGCAGTAAACACTAAGATGCGGCACAATATACATAGACAACAAGATAGTATAGTAATCGTGCTCTTATCGTAATCATGCATAGCGTGACATCGACCGTTAGACGCTCAACTAGCTAGTAAGCTCTCTATGGTCTCAAGCGGCTACTCTAAGGTGTGAGATATGCTTCCGGTGGTTCCCGGGAAAGATCTATTTATGCGCTATGTTCCGCACTGTTTCTGTTGGTGTCAATAAGCTGTGTGAACAGGGCATGGGCGGTACAATCGACAAAATATTTCTCTCCCGAATCACGCCGGGCAGACTGTGTATAAATGGAGTGCCTCACTTACCAAACTTCGGAAGATGGCAACTAAGGTGCTCCACCACAATTACCGCTTGCGTAACCCTGGGAAAAATATTTTTCTCCGTGAATCTAACGTGTAAGTAAGTCTTATAACAGTGGTTGTTCTTATAATATAGGCAGGGGATCATCTCAATCATTACTCCGTGGTATTGCACAGGGGTGTGGCTTCTTACATCTAACATGCTGATTTACGTTACTGGTACTCGGTGAGGAAGATTTGGGTTTGTTCTCTTTACACTATTATAGAGTGGGTTGTACTTTGTGTTTGCTTGTACTCAAAACAAAATTAAATTGGACATGATCTACTAAGTATAAAAACTTGAAATAAAAACGCTAAGGCCGCTAAACGGTGCTATAGATACAGATATCTATGAAACTAAAACACAAGGACTAAACGTAGATACACCTGTTTCTAACAATTGCAGCAATTGGTAACTAATACTTTGCTGTTACTCCTAATATACGATAAAAGACTGAGACAATTGTGAAGGTAAATAAATACTTTACTTCTACAGTACAAGAAGTGAATTATTATAACTTTTCGCAATAAATATTACCAGTTATGAGTTAATACTAAGTGGTAGATACCTGGAAAAGACACACAGGTATATTAATAATAAATCCATTAGTATCATCTAACTACTTAATAAATAAACACAAGTTATATACATGGTACGACGGTGTCACGAAAAAACATCGAAAAAAAAACGATTGACGACGGAAATTCACGTAAGCAAGGCTTATAGCAGCTAAATATAATATTGATTTAAATGAAACGCAGTAGAAAACCAATAAATAGTTATTAATCAACGCAATGAAGCGATCCTGTAAGTGCATTAAGTGCAATGTCTTATACAGAGTAAAAATGTTGCGACTGTTTAGAGGTCTTCTATAAATAAATAGGTAAATCGGTCATAATCAAATGATTTACTCACTGCGAGATAATGTGTTCTAAATTCACATTACGTACATCGATAACAAAATTATAATTAATGAGATAGAACACTCATTAATTTTCAAAGCGCATCTATAAGTCATAACATTATTTTGCGTGAAATCAACGCTTGAAAATGTGGGTCGGTACGTATTTAGTTGGGAAAATAATTGATAGGAGCAGAAAAGCATATTGTGAAGCAAACAAACAAGCATTGTAGAGTAGCCGGCGGCGCGGGTGCGGTGTCCGGCGTGGCGGTGGAGGTCGTCGCTCATTGAGCGCTCGCCAATTGAGATAATGGCCTCAAATGCAGATGATTACTGACCCATTCATTGGAAACTAGCTGTTAGTAGCGCGCTGCGTTCGCGATTTATATCATTACGATACGATAGGGCACTTCTATTAAATTAAGTTAACGTTAACCACGCGTGCTGCCGCGATGAAATGTGTATTTACCTGCGAAACTAATATATTGTAAATGCACCCGATTAACGATAGCGGTCGAATTGTAGCGCGCTGTACTGTAACGCAGTAAAGGTTATGCGGAAATAGAAGCGGAATATTGTGAACTTACTAATAATTTGATTTTACGCGGCACGATGCATTTGCAGACTTGCGGCTCACCACCGGTTTATTGCTAATTGAGAATAGTTATGCGTTGTGTTGTTGCGTCAAATGTGTCGGTTTAGTCACAAGGACGGGTTTATACATAATAAAAACTAACAACTCAAAACGTGTTGGTACAAAATGTTGTCCAACACCTGACACAGTATTATTTGAACTTTTGAAGTAATAATAAACAAGAGCGCGTGATTTATCTTATTTATAATCGGTCCCGTTGTTAATTACTGGTTATGACATAATTTTATTATTACGAGTGTGCAATAAAATTCAATGTACCATGCGCGTGGCCCAATGATTTACAGAGTAACTTTCGTCGTAACAGAGATTTACGGTGTCACACAAACAGCTATTTTTGAAACAGTTCGACTCTCTTCACACTTTAATTATAGACGTACAATATAACAAAATTATATTTTAGCTTCGTGGTTTGCCTTGAAAATAAATACTGCTCTAGTTTATGAAGTGGAGGAATGCACGTTACGTTTTCGAACGTTCGAAAAGTGAGAAAAGTTTCGCAAAGTTCTTATTTCAAAAGAGTTTGTTGGAATGGAAAATGATTGATGGAAAGCGAAGCTGTGACAATTTTCGCAGAAATATAGGTATTTTTGAGATTAAATAATTAACTCGGCATTACATTGTCAGTATTTATTTTCATGTTTTATTGCAAAGCAGACAAACTATCAGTGCAATCATTAAAGTAGATAAAATCGATGGCGACGTTTGAAACTGTAGGGAACATTTTATCACTCAACTATCTAAATTATTTACAATTAATATCGCGATAGGAGATTCTTATCACTCTATAAGTGTGAAAAATAAACAAACAATACGGCTACTGTGGTGTTAAAGAGGCTCAAACGTTTTTATTTAAACCGCATGGTGGTTGACGCGGCTTGGCTGTGGTGAAAATCTTTCTTCAGAGCGCCATCTTGGACATAGTGCCAAGTTCTTGTTTTGAACAAAGTAGAATGAATTGTGATGACTCGTTCTAAAACGTTATGGCCGCCACATATTAAATTTTGAGCGGGTTACTGCCACCCTTTTATAGCTTTTGGACACGACATTAAACGACGCTTTAGCTTTTGAAGTACCTTGATATTGACTATCAAATAAATGCGTGTAGGTAATTCATGATGTTTTCTTTTAAATAGTAAGATAATCAAAATTGAAAAAAAAATTCTTTAAAATTGATAAGTACATACAACGTGTACCAGAAAGGTTTGGTCAAACTGGACATCTGTCTCCATGGGAACACCATAAAAATCGCGTAAAAGAAGTCTGTTGTCCAATACAAAACTTCAAACCAATTTAAATACGTATATGGGACATTGCTTTTTTTCACGATTTCTATGTTGTTTTCATAGAAAAAGTTGTTCAGTTTGATGTTCTGAATCACACCCCAAAATATGAGCACACCTTTCTAGTACACGCTGCATAATGAATCATGAATAGTCAGACTGCCAAGTTTTCTTAGTTACAGAAGAGGACCTTGAAAAGTCCCAACCGGATAAACAAACCTTCATTCTTCATAACCACTCACTCTATGTCATAGGGACGTGAACAAATCACTTTGAGAACTACGGACGTGTTAAAAAGTACGGTGACACTCACGTAAACACGAGTCCAACACGCGCTGAAATTAAATAAATTGTTTAGTGTGCGGTTTGACATGCTTTTGTGTCCAAAATAAACTTTGAAGCCATTAACTGTTATTTTACGACCAACATTATTGGATTCACATAATCTAGCCAGTCACATGATGACTAAAATGAAAATCTAACGACAGTAGTATTAACTATTCACTTGTTACGCAGTCTATTTTAAAATAGAAACGATCTTGCGAAAAAAGTAACCTTACTTTTGATTTTATTGCATTTCGCATGGAACTTCGTCGCTAAGAATCTCTTAATTTGCACAAACAAGACACACAATGTTTTTTGGATTATAATATTGGCTAGCATACACATAAGTATGTTAAAGATGTAGTGAAGACAAGGCCATATCGAGTAGCATATCTGTAGCATATTTGTTCTATCTCAAGGATTTTTGGCCATTACTTTAAATTTTAAAATACTAGGCTAGCAAAAAGTGTTATTTTTGGATGTTATGAAATATGCTGCGTGTTTTAAAGATACAGAGAATACACATATAATATGTTTCAGTAGTTACAGATCAGATTATTTCGGTGTTATTAAACTAGATAAGTGCGTGTCTAATCTACGGCGTCTAGAATTATTTGATGGCAGTCCACTACAGCGAAACATATCGATTACTATGTACTCAGTACCTACCCACCAATATAATTAATTACGCTCAAAATAGCGGAGTACCTACATGCGCAGGACTTGTATTTCTGTTTAGATAAGAATAATTAAGCAAAACAAGGATAAACTTGAAATATTATTTTGTTCACTGTTTGTTGATAGGAAACAAATGTAATGATCGCCATACCTTGTGAAAAGTGCCTAAGTATTTTTAATTGAGGTCTGTTCTATGATATTTACTTAGATAAGCGAGTAAATACTTACAGTTTCGTTGAAGAATTAATTTGAAATACTGACTACCTACAAAATAACCGCTTCAGAAGGTATGTACACATTGCCACTAAAAATAGGATTCGATGAAGTCATAAACAAAAAATAACACTGACCGATTTAATTTTCGAATCTGGCAACTGTAAAATTTTTGTAACTGGAAATAAAAATAAACTCTTTGAAATACCATTTCCGTCTCAATACTGGAATTACACGAACTATTAAAAACTATTTTCAGCAGTCATCACGAAGCTTCAATAAAAATGATTTCTATAAAATAGTTAGATTGGCACCAAACGACGTCGTAGAAATGTCAGCGGGGAGTGAATGGACTCAAGTTTTTGTTTATTTATTTCTGCATACGTCCGCATGCATGTGCCAACAAAGCAAAGAGATCAGAAAAGACTCAAAACAATGAAGTCATTAGTCGTTGCTATTTCCAGCAAATAATGTTGGTAATAACTTCTACGAAATTGTAATTGCGTTTCTCGTGGATTTTTCTTATCTTTGAGCAGATCGACGGTAAGCAGTTAACATGTTACCCTAACTACGTGGAGATTCTACTAAAATAGCTTCAAGTTTATAAAGTTCGTAAACGTAAACTATGTATTTTGAAAACGCATAAATATTTTTTATCTTGTCATCTCCACACTAAAATACGGAGAATCAATTTTAATATAGCATCTATTTGATTTGTTTTATGAGTAGTTAAATGTACTTATTTTTGCCGTCAACATAGTTCCGAGTATGACGAACGAGCGATTGGTAAGTTTTATTTATTTTCGCGGTAGAACTGTATTTAGAGGATTTAGCGAGTAGTGCTGTGACGTTCGTGGAACCCATTGAGGGCTGGTTAATAAACATTAGTTATAAAACGAAGGTCAATGACGTGACACCGACGCAGGGTATCGGTTTCTAAGTGGATTAATGCGGGCTATCATAGGCCAGCGGTGCACTGCGTGCGCGCAGCGCAAAGGTCGCGTGTGCAATCGTCTCGCAAACTATCGTAACAAGTCTCAGCCGAGGCCCAGCTAGCTGTCACTCACCACTCACGAAGCGGACGACTCGAATTATTTCTTTACATTGAACACTAGATAGTCACATGTCTCCGCCCATTATAAAATTCCACTCTATTCTAGTCAAGTTTAAAAAGAGAAGCTTTATATATGGACTTAACCTCTGAAAATATGAACCCACCCGTGCGCGTCTAACAGGATCAAACTCGGCCCGAAAAAATATACTTAGACAGCAACGTTAAATTCATTCCATCACTGACCTGCCTCACTACTTAAAAGAATGAGTAAGGCTTCATAAAGCCTTAGCGTCTGATAAATGTACGTTAAATTCGGTCGATGCCCGCTTTATACCACAGAACGAAACAATTTTGTTTAGAATTCCACCATGCTTCTTCTACGTCATCATTTATTAAGAAAACATCCGCACGGGGAAACACAAACGTCAAGATTCATAGTTTTGTACATTAATCACTTCAACATTTTTGTGTCAAAGAGTATATTTAGCGCTTTATTGAATTGGCTCGTATTTGTGACAAAATTGTACAACGAAATAGGTTAGGTTGCCTCAACTGAACAGTGGGATTAACGTTATCGGACAAAATTCTGGTAAGATATTCCGTCCGAAGTCAGTAACCAGCCCTTCAGGTATATGAAGTCCCTGATATGAGTTCACAAACACACTTAAAGTAACAAAGTCACGACATTTAATCCCTTTCCCGGTATGTTATCGCACTCGACTACAGAGTACCCTTTGCCTAAACTAATATTTGCGTTTCCCTGTAAATAGCAAGTGACTATGTTTTGACGCCTACACTTGCTTACGCTGTGTTGTGTGACTGTGAACGTAAGGTCGAAAGGTATTCTATGTAATCTGAAGTCAATAGTCTCTTATTAATATTGTTGATATGACGCAATATTGCGAAAATCGGGACTTTGTTCAAGATACAACGGATATGTTGTGGACACGCAGTAATCCCTCCCACATGAATAGATATTGCTTACCGACATTGCAAATAGCTGTATCTTATTCCCAATGTCAATAGCCAATTTATTTCTTTTATAAAATTATTTTCTGCATTTCAAGAGTTTGTTCTATTGTATTTTATTTTACAGCTTTAAAACACGGCACTGCTGAAAAGCAGAAATACATTTGATTTCGTCAGCGAATTTCGTCGAATTAATTGTTGGCAAACAAAAAAGTTAAAATCCTGAATTACCTACGTTAAACTGCAGGAAAACACTACGTTGTGTTAAACATTGAATATTTATAATAACTGTTGTCAAATTAAAAGGTTCACCACATAAAATGTGTATGTAAGTAGTAAATTAACAACAAACAAACGGACGCTAATGGCTTTACGGGAATCATGTTAAATCACGTCGAATGTGGAGTGAACTTGTTTATTTTGCTGCATTCGTGGAGTTATCGTGTCATAGGAGACGAGTCTTGGCCTTCATCCAAACACTTTCACTCAAATCATGTGGACATAGCACAAAACTGAAACGCCTACATTTTCGTAAGAAGCGTTATCATACTTAGTCTGCGCACGAGATTCTCTCGGTGACACAACAAAGTGGATTGCTGTTTTATTGAAATTTTATTTTTGGGTCGTTTTAATAAGATTCAACCATCACTTCAAGAGTAGTTTCACTATTTTATATGAGTGGCGAATCGTAATTTCTAGCAACAAATAATAAAATCTTTTTCTTGAATGTTGTTGACCTGTGTTTTCTAAAGTGGTCTGTAAAACGACCAAATAGAAGCAACCTTAACTTTTATAGAAATAGAGAAAAAAGTGTGAGATGGGGACGAGCGTGGCGGACATCCATTAGACGCCCTCGAAGTGCACGGGAAGGACCATTAATTGTGGGCGACGGTCTCGAAGCTTCACCTGAAACACTACCTTCAGTAAACTAACTTGCAAACTTACAACGTGCTCATGTTTGACTGAATTCACCCTACAAGGAGAGTTCGATAATAGTTGTGAATATTTATTGACAATCTTGGGGACTGCTGAAAAATGCTTTCACCAAAGTTTTTGAATAATTAGGTACTCAAATCTCAAAAAGACAGTTGATTTATTTTTTTATTTTCCGTAATGGCCTCATGACAACTTCCGTTTTTATTTTTATTTTACGATCGGAAATAAGGGGGGAAAACTACGTGGAAGATTGTTTTAAGCTTTTTATTTTAAGAGAAAGAAAGAGGGTAGACAGATTTGTCTGCACCTAACAATTTATTTAGCATCCACCCACATTCTCCAGTCATCCCGCGATCATAGCGACTGTAACAGCGTCAAAGTATCGGGAGCTCAAAATAATGAATAATCAAAGATACGTAAGTGATAGTATAAGTTGTCGTGGAAGATGTTGTCTTAATTTAGAAAACATGGTTACTTTTAACGCATCCATCTTAAATGATAGCGGAAGGAGGAAATTTGACTGGTGTTAACTTTAAGCACTAACTATAAATTAATTGGAAACTTCAGTCTTCCCCGTCATTCATCAAAAAATGCTCTCAACATAACACTAGAATAAGAAACCCAAAAGTCCTTGCCAAGATGTGAACCATGCGTATCTTCAAGGTGTCTCTTCAAAAGAAATCTTTCAAAAAAAGAATAAAAGTTTGTAAGATCAGTTCACCAATTCATAAATCGAACTAAAGTATCTTGATACTTATACTAGTGTTTTCAAAATGAGAGAAAAATAGAGAGGGAGCTTGCAATCTCATGTAAGTTGGAACAGCAGTGGGGACCTAATCTAATGGTTCATCTACATATGATGACAAATCAGGCTTTGCTCTGTGAAAGTCTATATCGAGTGCTAGTGTCTAGAGTCGTATAGAGAGCTCTACATTTGCTATAGTGTCTCTACAATTGGAGTAGGTTACTGATTGTTTTGGAACGGTTTTGCTGTCTATATGTGTGCAATATTGATATTTGATTTAAATTTTACTTACTGTAATATAACTGGTAACAATTATTATGTTAAGGAGCTTGCGGTGCTAATCTATAAGAAATTATTATACTAACCTTTGATATAATAATTTTTATTTTAACATGTAACAGTATATACAATTGTTGGTTGGCCAGAAATAATAAATAAAAAAATAAAATATCTGATGTGATTTTCGGTTATTCTTGTATTGGATTGAAACTGTATTTTAATATAAGTAGGTAATGGGTACGGTCTCTAACAAAGTAGATTTACGTAGGGTAGTTGATCTTATACAGTTTAAAATATTAATTTGTAGAATGGATATAAATGCGGTTCCCGCATGCGAGCAAACATTTCATGTTTCCCACGCAGCTAACGAACTAGTGGTAGTCCCAGCAAATGAGTTAGAATAAAAACTTTATTCGTTTCGAATACTTTTAATACCACCAGCTTCGGTAATATGGCAAGAATGAAAGGTACGTACTCATACAGCCTCACACACAGACATCCATTTACATGAATATTAGTCTACTAGCTTTTGCACACGGCTTCACTCGCGTTAATTTAGAATTGGACAACCAATTCGTGTTGTACTCTGCTTGTATAATAATATAAATCAATCATGATTCGAATGACACGTGGCGCCTTCTATTATAATAAGAAAGTTATTTTTGTTTTCCTCGGGTACAGTACTTTTTCGGGATGGAAGGTACCCTATATCCGTTCCTGTACACCTGACAATGAAGGTATATGCAAAATTTTAGGATGATCGGTTCGGTGGTTCGTGAAAATTGAAAAGGTAACAAATAAACAAAATTACTTTCGCATTTATAATATTATATAGTTAGGAAGTTAGGATGATAATAATTGACTAACGATAACTTGTCGGTAGATTTCAAGGCAAGCAAAAATGTAGTATCTAAATAGGTAAACATTTAGTTCACTGAATTTATTCTATATATATGGTCAAGAGAACACCTTACACCTTTTTAAAGAGCAGTAATGATAAAATAGATCGTCGAATTACTCTTAGTTAATTATTCCTTATCGCTTAAAGATGTCTGTGAATGCGACCTTAACACATATAACAGACAAGACACATTAAAGATTGCGTACTTATAACTTCCTATTAAAGTGTTCTCAGAAATTGTGTTTCTCATTATCTGCAGTTTAGATAGTAATATGTGTGTTAGTAAGAGGAGCTGGTAGGAATGCCCGAGGTAATTACTTTCGCCCGCATCGAACTTAATGAAGGTGTAATTAAATATTGCATGACAGTGCACACGATGATTAAGTGATGACATTCAATTAATCGGGGGTCTAATCTTGAATTAACTTTTAATGTTGAGGATGCTGAATTTCAGTTAAGTGGAAGAGGGTAGTTTTAAACTGAAATGTTTTTAGCTTTTGGGCATAGTCTGGCGTTCTTTTATCTCATTCTTGTTCTCTTTTAGGTATATTTGACTGATACATAGGTGCTATAATTCCAATTTACCAATTGACGAAGAATTTTTGAGGGAAAATCTTTCGTCACTTTGATTAATTTAAATTAAATCGATTAAAAGCTACCTCAGTCTAAAGTCAACAAATTTTTTACTTATTTTGCAAGTATCGGCCGGTATTTATTATTTTCTGTAATTACTAAAACCAAAAAGGTATATAAACGTTTGACTTCCCAGAAAAGAAATCAAAAGATGTCACTATATCAGAGGTCGTGTGTTCGTCACAAATGTTCGCGAAGCGTAAATAAGATATGAACCTAACTACCTGACGACCAGAGCCGTCCATCATACTAACCACGCCATTGTATGTTAAGACAGTGATCGTTTCAGAGTTGATATCTTCAAGAAAATCTGATGATGTAGACGTAAACTTTTAGTTTTGGCTGATTTCTTCCTGTAAACTGTATGAGGATTATTTTCTTTTCAAGATATGATTTTGGCTAGACAAGGATCTCCCTTTTGTAGCCTGTCTGATCAATAAGTAAAAAATAAATTAATTAGTAAAATACACACTAAGTAATTAAGATGAAAAAAAACATTGTGCAACCGATAGAAAGAGATACTTAATTGTTTTGGTGTTAATCAGTTTCAGCAGAACAAATTCCCAAAAAAGAGACTTGCACTTCAAACGTGCAATAAATATTGTATTGTAAGGATATGTTGGTCCTTATTTACACCACGATATGTCTGAAAATCAATACGTTAACTATCGTGGACATAAACAATCATTAAATGCAGTTTAATAAACTTGAAATTCCTCTTAATTTCCTCCAGTATTGCAATTACTGAAGGATCATAGAAGCAATAGGGATCCCTGAATAAAACCCAGCTTGAATATTTCGGCGTTGACATACAATGTTCATCTGAATTCCTCCCAACATCAAGTAAGTTGAAGAACTTAATAAAACACCGCTTAGCATTTATTTACAGAACTAGGGGTAAATAAAGCGAGGCATGGATGTGTGCGATTTCCTTCGACTCTGCTCGGAATAGTAATATGTTCTTTAGGCAGTCTCTCATGTCGTGAATAATATTTTCGGCAAATATGAGTTGTTTACATAAAATCAATGTCTAGTGAAGATGATTTTTTTATGTGTTTGAAAATTATCTTCATTTAGAACTTTTAAGGGGAGTTCTTTGATTTAGTATGTATTTATATTTTAGTATTAATCTAATAGCAACATTGAAAGTCTTGTTCAAAATTAAGCTGAACAAGTATTTTATGTTGTCCTTGCCTACGGAAAAACCTCTATGACAAAGTACGTTGGGTAAATTAAATTTAACGTAGTACAGTGCTTAGTTAATTTTGTTACCACGTTTTGATCTAATATCTACTTAATTATTACAAACAATACCAATAAAACAGCGAACAAATATTACTTCAAAATCTATTCCATTCCATATCGTAATTGACTTTACATACCTATTCAATTACAGATTCACATCTAATATAAATACATACATTACACAAACAAACACACACACACACAGACGAACTGCGTCAATATCGTCTAAGAATATATCTTATTTATGTGTTTCACCCACATTATCTAATCAAATGTGTGAACTTTTAGATTATTCTAGTGCTAAATGTCATTAGATTTAAATAAAGTAACGTATGTAGGTATGTCATGCTACGCCCTTGCAAATAAGGTAATTATGGAAAAAAGTGATAAAAGATCCAAATGATACTGAAATTGATCGGTGAAATAATCTACTCTTTGTGAGGGATAAGCAGGAAACTGTTTATTGGACTTATTAGGTACTTCTGAGAACATAATAATATACCTAAGTATATGCATTCAACCCGACGGAAGTCGTGGCTTATTCATAGAAATTGAAGTCGGACATTGCTGACATTTTAGCACTGCAGATATACATATACTACCTTATTCTCACAAAGTTTCTCATAATAAAATTAAAACTTTTTGGTACAAGTTCTTTTAGAGTCGATTCACCAGTAGAATGTTTAATTAACAGAATAGTGGATTTTCAGCAATCATTTCCTATCAGTTTATCCTTGTAATGTAATTAAGATACAAAATTCAAAAAACATTCTGTATCAGTTCGTTTCACTGAACAGAGAACCGAGAAACTAATAAAGACGCTTTAACGTCCTTCTTCAAACACCAAAAGGTTCTTCAGGGAGGACTTAAAACAATCTTTTCCAACCACTGAGACAAATATTTATTACGGAAAGTCAACAGTTAATTTCTTCTCTCTTTTATAAAAGAAAACGCAAGAATTATGTTAAAACGTTTCAGGATCTAAAACAATAACAATATAAACTACGTAGCTAGGTAGGTACTTCTACTTCTGATTTGAAGAAAAATGATGGAAGAATTAAGTGGATAAACATAAATATTTTACTATAAGCTGCTGTAATCTTATCTTTGAGCTCATTCATTAAAGGTTTTCATTATGAAAAAATGTTTATGGATAATTAAGCTCTGGTACAAGGGTCTAGGTTGTAAAATCGAATAGAATTATGCTCTTTGGTTTAAAAATAAATTCATGTTATTAAAAGTGTGGGCGCGAGGATCTTTTTATTTCTTTACTTTTTTTTTCTATAAATGCACAAACTTGGAAATAATAAATATGGGTGCTATTGAATTACTTTTTATTACCTATTCGATTCGTTGATTGGAAATGATTATGATTATTTCCATCAACCTAAGAGTCTATATAGAAGCCAATGACTTATCACTGATCATGATATAGAAGCCGACGTGCCTTTTTCTATTATTGGTTTCGAGAAAAACCTTTGAGCTGATGGCATGAATAGATAGGCAAGCAGAACCTGATACTGCAGAACCCCAAGACCATAGCATCATCAGTCTATAATGTGCCCCAACACAGGCTTCCTCTCTATAAAAGAAACTGGATTTTAATCCACTTTACGCGGGTAGCGGGCGTTGGTGAATATCACGCTATGTCTTTGAATTCTGTTCAAGAACATGGACGATGTTTTCCTTGGCCATTTTGAGAGCAATAGTTATGAAATAATTTACAAAAAGTAACTAGCCATACAAGACCATAAATACTGTTAATCAAAGGTAAGTACTAAAGTACCTGAACACGCATTGCGCGTAGGTAATTCACTATCAGATATCTCGCTGTTATCAAATCTTTGTGTTATCTCAGACAAAAACTACGTTCTTACGCATTGCCTCACTTACAGACGTCACTTGCAACACTAAAATAGCTGACACTGATTTATGATGAAATTTTGTATGTTTTGGTTTCCAACGACAAGTTAATTCAGACTCTCGATACAGACAGCCCACATGAAACTTCTAAGACCAACAATTGCACGTCGTACTAAATAATAATTAATAAATAGTTCTTAGATCATAATACAATGTCATTCTCCATTGTAAAACAAGTCACTGCTCTGAAATAACATTGAAGAGCATATTTCGCTTGTAACGCGACGCCACGCATCGTAACGTCAAAATCGAGAGCATTTTCTATTAGTTGGTCGAAGAACAAATATCACACCGTGACTAAAATTTGAAAAAAATAGCTTTTAGCCCGGGCTTCACGCCGCCGTCAATTAGCATGTCGTTTGAAGACACGCTGCTCCGTCGTTTAACAAGTTTCATGTGGACGTAACATAGAAAAACTTGGGAATTCGAATTATGCCGTGCTGCCAAAGTTTTAAAGTCCGTTATTGAGAGTAAAAGTTGTGAAATGTGGCATTTTGTAAACTGTGACAGCGGGTCGGTAGCATGAAGTCGTGTGCGCGACAGATGAGTAATGACAACAACGCAGCGGCGTGTGTCGTCTCCGAACGTTCCCAGATGTGCGTCTGGATGCACGGATTGCACGAGTTATGCAAACCGGAGAAATGCTCCTTGTTGGTAATACGAACAAGAATACCGAGCCGGATAGCCGACCTCGCCGGGGAAATTACAAACATTCGAACGTCTACATACAAACGACATAGTACAATATCAAACGCTACCATAATTTAGGTCGTTCTCAACAATTATAATAACATTTATAAGAACTATTTAAATCACATAAGATACAATTTAAATTTTCAGCGAGAGACGAACGAATGTTGGGTTGGCAAGATGTAAGTAGACAATTTTCATAAAATTCGTCTAAAGAATTATTCTTTACTGAAACTTGTTTTTGCTGACAAAAAGTGTAATAAAGCAAAATAGATATGACATAATATGAATTATTAGTAACTTGTAAGAACCACATGTGTGTTCAGGTCAGTCAACGTTCGAGGAAAAAAAGTTAGGAAATATAATAGTAGGTAGCCATCACGTGTCACGTGTGTAAAATATGAAATCGAAATCATGAAATGATTTGTACATCACGGAAAAAGATAAAACTCGACTAAATCTTCGGAGTATTTATAACAAAAATAGTTATCTATCACCACGGAAGCATCTTACACTTGTACTCTCAACAAGATTTCTTTATTTACGCTTCCCATCGCTCATCGCGACACTAAGTATAACAAGAATTTTATTACTATGAGCGGCGCTTAAGAAGCTGCGTCTGCGCATCGCAGTAGCTTTCGTGCCATAAAAAAAAAAGAAAACCAAATAGTTCTACTTCATTTTGATTTACGAAAAACAAATAGTTTTTTATCTGAGAGATAATAGTAATACGAGTACCTACTAACAGTGTTGACGCCTATTACCGCAAACAAATCTTAGCCCTGCCGTCCATCTCCCGCTAAAAGCTTAAAAAGCAAAGTCACAAGTCAATGATAATATGTTTTTTTTTACTTTCTTGATTTATGTTCTGTAAAGAAGTGTTCGTACACGCGCCCATATCTATTTGCCAAAATAACTGGCAAAACGAAACGTGCATCCGGTTTCTAGCGGACTCCCAAACTGCTGTTTGCTCAAATACGACCACCGTGTGCTTTGTAAGAAGGATTATACCACGATTTGCGGTAATGCGGCCACTACTTTACCGGGAGCTCTTTTCTCTTTGACCATTTGCTAAATCTTGCTCCCTGTCAGACCGTTCAGGAATACTACGGAATAATGTTCTCTAGCTAATACAGCCCTATGCGCTTTGAAGCTTTGATGACCACCTGCGGCTTTCAATAACCCACATTGATTTAGAATCGCTCTGCAGTTACTATTTTAAGTTTGTAAATAATGGACGTGTGCATGCTCGCTCGGATGGTTACTTTGGATAATTTATAGAGCTATACTTCAAATTTAAGTAGTTGTGCTGACAGAAACTTTATTAAAGAAGCTGAATTATATTTCATGACCTTTTCACTTTATTATACATAGTATTTGCTATGGCTGCCGATGCTTCTGCTTATCATTTTACAATGGCTTGGTACTCTATTTTCGGAGCTTTTCAATGCAACCAGATGAAGCTATTTTTTCTAGTTTTAACTCGTTTCGTTTCGCACTAGTTAATCCGTCTTAAGAACTTATCAGCATCGGAGTTAAGACCTTTGTTCACCGCTCAATCCTGTTGTAACAAGTCGCTTTCCCGATAAATAGAGTGCACAGATGAATCAGTGCTTATTAGTGGAGCCGAGTCCAAAGCAAGTAACGTTCGTTGAGAACTAAGTTTGCACCTGATTGGTACCTAAGTTCGCGAGTCGGCAACGTCATCGCGAACCTCCCTCAAAGTGGAAATTAAATAAGGACAATCCGTTCGTTCTGCATCAGAGACTTGGCTGTTGCATTATTCAACGTATGCAAAATCTCTGGATTGATAATAGATGACGACGAAGGTGAATTTCTCGCAATCGACTAAGAAATTGAGTTGTGACCCTTTCAAAATGCGAAACGGGTTCGCGAGCTTTTGTCTTCACGGGAAATTGAATGATAATTTCTATCATTTAAAAGGAATTGTTCATCTATGCAAGAATAAGCTGAAAATATCGCCTAAAAATGTTATTTTCGTTGAACCATAGAAGCAGTATAAAATATTAGGTATATCTATACCGCGGACAAAATTATACTCCGGTTGAAATGAAAATATAACTACTTTCGACATAGATAGATGAGACGAACATATCGTTGTCATTTGTTGCATTTTGGAAATACCAGCAAGTTCAAAAGCAACGACCCATTATCTCTTTAAATCTGTCTTGTACGATACGTACAAACATTTAGTGGTATTTATCATTCTGCGACAATAATATAAATCTCTAATCTCCATATAAGAAGTCATTAATCTTGGAATCACGACGTGCAGGTACCGTTATTGAAATTAACATTTCCAATCATCGAGTGCTCATTGAATCCGTGAAGCGTGTTCATAAAAGAGTCAAAGGGAACTGTATAACAAAACTGTTCAGTAAAAGTAAAGATGCAGTGCGCACGAGCACGATTGAGGCAAACAATTGTCATTGATAATAACCGTAACGAGTCCGGCGTCGATCCCGTTTGCATCTGTATTGTGTTCGGGGCAACGAGCACGCAACCTCAGTCATCAAATGTTTACAGCTTAAACTTTAAACAATGCTAGACTTCAGAACTTCGAGCAAACTCTTGCATTGATTACCGAAACAACGTTAAGAAGATTTGTCAATATTTAAATCGTTACTCTCTTAATGTAGCCGACAAAGGCTACTGGGCTACATGGGACTTTTTTAAGTTTTATTGGTTCTGGGTAAGTTTCATCGGTTTCAGGATTTCAAGCGAACTCGTTCGTTTATTTCAGGAACACTATTTATGGGATCTTTTTATTAGACTATCCACGTACTACCCAAGCAATAGTCAAGTTGTGTCGTTTTGTAGATTTTCGAACGAAGATGGAGCGACTTGCTCAGAAAAAGATTAAGCGGCGCTAAAAGATATAGAGCTAAAAGATGTATACAAATGCTCTTACTTAGTTCTGAAGTCACAGTGACATAGCAATTAATTAGAGGACTTAAAAAAGACGATACATCGATTCCTCGTTGCCCTAAAGGCCAAAGACTTTCTAATCCTTATCGCCTCTACCTCTCCAGTAACATTTGAACTTCGACTTATGCAAATGATAACTATAGATGCTTTAAATAACGGACTTCTCTAAATTTAAAAAAATAATATTTATGTAGCATCGTGCAGTAAAGTTTCAGAATTTCTGTTTCTGTGAAAATTAGTTAAGTACAATAAGTGAGTAGTAAGTAGTCTGTGCAATGAAGTATCATGTTAATGATACAACAGACGCTTCCAATAAGATAATGAATAATCTTTTGTTCGACAGCTAAACACCCACTTTAGCTACTCTAGCCGTCTGAACAGTTAACAGTGCATGCAATAATGAGTTAGTTTAGCAATACATATAAGCTGAAATTACTTATCCTCGCCCCATTTCTTAGTCTACTTCTTTATTGCTCGAACGACGAGTGCCCATAACGATTTGTAGATTTGACGACAAGACGGGCAGTAAAAATTGGTTGACAAAAACGACCGAGGGAAAGTATCATCCACGGACATTAAAATGTCATTACATTTTGATGTAAGTTTCCTCTAAATATTTTACGTATAATAGATGTAGTTACGTTCTCATGGTATTTACGTTCATATTGTTTTCTCATATCATTGTCAATATCTAAATTAACGTAGACCATTATAATTCTGTCATTAATATCTTTATGATTAGTTTTAAGCACAAAACGACGGTAACACGTAATGTGCAAAGTTTAGCTATCGAGTGTCTAGTGTTATGAAATTGATGAACAGCTCGTAACATAGCAACAAGTTATAACATTTAGGGGTCTCTTCAATACAATGTGCTGTCAGTACTTACGTGTGAACTGACATGGGTTTACTGTACATTTTCTTTCTAATCTCTATACCGTTAGTATAGATAATAATTTATTGATGAATAGAACAGTTGACCGATTTGCCTTACCGGACGTAAGTGGAAAACAGTTTAGATCTTACTGAAGATATTAATAGAGCTCATTTTAGATAAAGTCGATCGATGAATGAAAAATTTTTATAATCTGCGCTTCCTTCATACCATTCCAAATATTATTATCTACGAATATGAGAACATCAAGAGAACGCATTAGCGAATGTAATACATTGCTGAGATAGTATATATTTAAATACAGTGGTATGTCGTTGTTGCCAGCTAATTTATTTTTGTCATTATAATTTATTTATTGAATAGCTACCAGGTACTTGATGCTACTTTTTAAAAACGCGGAAGTAGGCTTCCGCGTTGAAAATATTTCATCAGAATTTCATAAGACTTGAGTGTTTATCTAACAGGATTCTTATTGAAAATTAAAGGGCTTGGAAGATTTTTGTATAAAGCCTGCTAACATCCGCCATTTTTTTTTTCAAAGTTGCGTTCGCGCTTAACACCTGTATTAATCGATAGCTGGTTTCAATACAAACCAGTTTTGTATACGAAAAAATGTTGTAAAGTGTCACGTTTCCGAGATATAAGCTATCAAAGTTGTGCTGAAGACGCCATCAGTAAACGGACTTTAACTTTGATAGCTCATAACTCGGAAATGTGACACTTTAGAACATTTTGCCTCGTACAAAACTTTTTTGTATTGATGCCAGCTATCGATTGATACAGGTTTTATGCGTGGCTGATCAAACCAAAGTAGTGCTGACGATGCCATCAGTGAATGGACTTTAACTTTGATAGCTGATATCTCGGAAACGTGACACTTTAGAACATTTTACCTCATATAAAACTGGTTTGTATTGATATATATTGATACCAGCTATCGATTAATATAGGTTATATGCGTGGTCACAACTTTGAAAAAAAAATTAAAATGGCGGAAGATATTCAAACCCCTATAACCGTCAAACGAATCTTGCTAAATCAATAAATATATGTACGAACACGCCTCAGACTGCGAAATAACGCGAATGTACTTGTACAACACTATGTACCTACCTGTCACTCTTATCAAAAGCTGTGATTGATATTTTTGTGAAAAATTTGGACAGCTCGATAATTGAAGACTTGATATTTGTAACGCTGAGATTAAGGAGTCTAGGGCGCTTCATTCCCTATCAAACTGCGATAAACAGTTGGTGTGTCCGTGTGTCGTGATACAAATATCAAAAATTATCTTATCACACTAACTCCGGTAAGGTGCAAACATCTTAAACAAACAACGTCAGTTCAGTTCAAACTTTAAATACTTTGGAAAATTTTACACAGGACGTTAACCAGCTACAACGTATTTAGTTAGGAATAAAGTTGGCTCGGAACCGGAAAGAAAAACTAGGCTCATTATAACGAGAATAGGATAGTAAACGAAATTTGGCAGAAAATGATGATCACGTGGTGACCACGAGACAATTTAAAAGTCTAAAAGTAGTTTTGCAAAACGATATTGTAGTAGCTTATGAGTCTCATGACTGCAAACTGTTCGGTTTTAACGATGTAAGCGAGTGTTGCACAGTAGTGAGCTCATTTCTGACAGTTCCCGGTATAGAGCGCACGATCGATGATAGATCCGATAATATCTCGAGTGTTTTGCTTGTAATCGCTGATGCAGCGCCCTAGATATCTCCAGAGAAGAACAAAGTTGGCATAGATATTGAGGATCAAAGTGCGGCGTGGGCGCACGACCCAATACCGCGGGCGGCAAATCACTCGCGCACGCGCACCGGACCTTTTGCGTGTGCATCGCGCAATTAATTTGTATAAACGCGCTACAGAATTGATGTACTTCACTAAATAGGACACGCAAATTAACATAATATAACCTACCATTTACTATTTATTTCAGACAACCCGATTTTCACAAAAAATCTTGAACCTAAATCCAAATTTTGATTGATGCTGCCCTAACTGCGTTAAAGGATTGGAATAAAACAATAATTACTATTTCTTTATGTATTTCAAATAGTTCACAAGTTATTATAAAATACAAAATATTACTTAAAGCCAATTGTTGTCCTGTCCTACTAAGTATGAATAGACTATAGTCTAGAGTCGACTTGACGGAAACGCGCCGGTACCGAGCTTTACGTACTTGAGATTGAGGTTATGTTGTGATAACTGTTCGGAGCAAAAGCCGGCTAAGAAACTGTAACTGGAATTTGCCACTTAATTTTACTAGTGATAAGAACTAAAATAGCTCGCAAGCCCGTGGGGTGGAGAGGTCGGAGAGGCGATTGAGCCTGCGCGCGCAGCCGGCATGGCCGCCGCCGCACACCTGATTGCCAATACAACCCGATAACATTACTGAATTACAGCATATTACACACGTTCACGACGCTTTAAATACCCCATGAATGCATCTCACACCGATATTATCACGTGCACCACTTCTGCACACCGACAACGACAACTTCTGAACACGTTAAGTAATCAGCTGATTATCAAACTTTTACCGGTGTTTATGTATCCGACACGGTACTTCGTCACTGGAAACGATCCGCGTTTCTCATTTCACGGTCATAGAAGGCGTCTTCCGCGAGCTAAGCGGGCGGTCAGCCGTCGCAGGCCCGTGCATCGGATGCACTTCCGCTAGAGGCTCGGGAACGCGGCCAGAGACCGACGAGCGTACCTGGACTAGTCTGCCAGCTGAGGCCTCCGACGAACATCTTCCTGCAAGATAAACAATACCAATCAGTCACTGAAAAGAGCGCGACGAGCCGGTTTCTCGGGAGTAGAGACGTACCCCGGGTCGTTGGGCACCTCCGCGGGGCTTCTGGCCACATCCTGATTCTGGGTTTCCATGGGCTCGGACGCCGACGGCGCGGGGCGGGCCGGGCGGCGCACTACGACTACGAGCGAGCGACGACACGGCGGGGACGGCTCCCGGAGTCGCTCGGCTGCACTACCGACTACCGGCACGAGACTGGCGCGCCGCGGCGCACCCCTCCACGCAGCGGCCGCCCCCGCCCGCCCGCGCCCCGCATCGCCCGCGCCGCCGCCGCATCGATTCATTCACTCCGTACACAATTATTCATACGGTGAGCACGACGGACGCGAGCAGCGCGCCGGCAGCACCACGTGAGCGCGCAGCACGTGCTCGCGCCCCCCCTCTGCACCCGCGCGCGCCCGCTGCCGCCCCGCCCGCGCCCAGAGCACGCCCACCGCGCGCCTACACGCGCACCACCACCCTCATACACCCAACTTCCAAACTTTATCGAACTAATATCAATAATTAAGTTTCAGACAAAACTTTTCAAAATATTCTACTTGACATTTGGTATCAATCGTAGCAGCATTCAATATTTACATAAAAATCTCGCAAATGATCTACCTACATGATTCTTACTCGATTCGTATCTGCCACTGCATAAATGTTGCATCATAATAATTAAAATTTCATGCGATATCATCAGACGCACTAAGCACCGATCGTGTCGTAGCGGCGCGAAACCTCTACAGCTGACGTCACTGAGTGGCTTGTCAGACGCTCGTAGCACCGCGCTACGAAGCTGCTACGACCGCTTAATATACGGGCATTTTAACAAACGAAAACTTAATCTCGCATTAATCATCATTTTAGCCCGTTGCTGTCCACAATATATTATGTCTCGTATTAGTCGACTTCTACCAAATTATCAGTATTCGCGAAAATAAACTACATACATCGATACATGGAAATCATTTTTTTATCTTTTGCGAACACAACACATACAACACATATTTTAAAAAAACTCAATCTTTAAAAGTTGACACAAAAAGTTGGCAGAGGATAGTGGATTAAAAACTCGTAACTTGGTGACTTTTATAGACAAATATAAAAAAAAATAGATTTTTTTATTTAGCCGCAATATCGAACCTAAACAATAAAGAGAAAACAAATGTTCGAAAAAAGTTTTGCAAGTCACATAGTAATGATATTATCGCTACAATGTAGACGGCCTCTCCGTTTCACCTTTGCGTCGTGTGTTCAGACATGCTTCCAGACGGAATTGAATAATGTCACAAACCAGACGACAGAGCCTAGAAAGCACAAGATCTCAGATAACTTTAAAAAAAAACTAAAAAAGAGAACTCCTGGTAAAAATAACTATACCTGTATATTTTATGAAGACCAGCAACATAAATATCGGGTTACGAAATTAATTTAATCGAAATCTAGAGTCACCATTGTATACTAAGCGCTTCTAGGCTTTTTCAAACTGCAGAGACAATGTCTGGCAACATAATTTAACCATTTCAGTAAGTGGTTGCGGCTGTGCTGAAAATATCATTCGCTTCAGATCAATACTGGGACCAAATGCCGTACTGACCCGATCTAACAATAGAAAAACCCAATTCCTCCCGTATTTTGTTATCCAATCTGAATGTACTCATCCCAGTCCTGATACTGAAGGCAGGCAAGTCTTTTCTGCACCGTGTCCAAGTCCAAGTACGGTTATAGCCAGTATCTTCTAATGCACTGACCCGTGTAGCCATGCACTTGTTCCGTTACTTGGAAAATAAAAACTGGTTCTTATTCTCTAGGTTTGTGGAATGCATATGGAGACAACCCTCGTTCGCAAGTTTACGCAAAGTTAAATAGGTATCTAAAAGAAGGGGAGGATGTCTATAAACATTTTTTGTGGGGAAATCCTCATCATAAAGGGTAACCTCCGTCTGGGGAGAACGGAGGGTTATGACGGCTCCTACGTGGTCACTACCACTACCATGAGTCGGGGGTCCCGGAGATACACACGTATTTGCACACACACCCAACTATTATCAGCCCGCCATGCCTATTGGACCCCATCCCCAAATGTCTATCAGCCTACTTTTTGAACAGTTATGACAAAAATTAAAGCTCCGACATCGCTAAAGTTCAAAATAGTTCCTCTGCATTGCATTTTAAATCGCGTCTGGACTGAAAATATCATTCGTTTTAGGTCAATACTGCAACTAAAAATGTTGAACTGACCTGCCTAAGAATAGAGCAACTCAATTGTTTCTGCAGATGAGAATTCTGTTAGAGCAAAATACTGCATTGCTAAAAATGGATAGGCTACTGCACGGATGGTGAGGTTTTCTCACAAAGGAAGTTTGGTTCTTCCGTCTTTGAATGACGAGAAACCGCTAGGTATCGCAAATCTACCTCCCAAACTTTGTAATTATTTCAATTCTCCCGTTGTTTGTTAATTGCAGCACTTTTTGCAGATCCAGGTTGGTTAAATACCAGATCTAAAGGAACGATGATTAATTAACGAAGATTTAGTCGATCTATCAGCTTTATTTAAAGCAGTCTTCTACAAACCAATAAAGAGAGACCTCCAAAAATTAAGCGAACGTACCCAACCCGCAAGGTCGGCCGATGACAAGCAGCACGCATACTGTTAAACTGAACCATTATAGAGGAGCGCCAATAAAAAATGGAGTGAATGTGAAAGCACGTACCTACAGCCAAAGCCCTGTACCTATTAACAGCAGACCAATCTTACAAATTAGAAGACGGAAGATGGACCGAGTAATGCACGGTACAGACGGTACACATAAAATATTTTCCGCTTCGGATCGATACAGAAACTAAATCTGACGTGCTGACCCCGTCTAAGAATAGATCAGACTACCTTCTCATTTTATGTGGTTGGATGCGATAAAGGGATTTAATTAAAGACATTACAGGATCATGAAATAGTCACTATCAATTGAGGCCATGAGAACCATAGTGGCCTAACAATTTTTTTTTACAATGATTTTTTTCAGTTAAAATTGAACAACCAGGGTGGCCTAAAAGTGATACAACGAATATTCACTAGATGGTGAAGTAATAAAAAGTATGTATTCTGAAGTGCTAGTTGATTAAAAAATACTGTTTTTGTTTTCTATGGTACTCAAAAGGCTTGTCCATTGAATTAGGCCACTATGGTTCTCATGGCCTCAATTATAAAGGAAATCGCTTTTTGCAGTGAAACTGGAACTGAAAGAGTTGGTACCCACGTTCAAGTTGTGAATAGTTTTGAAAGTTGAGTCAATTATAATATTGAAAGCACACATCAAAATAAAGATGGCAAAGGTATCAGCTATGCAAAGGTACCCGTTATATTCACATATTAGACAGTAGATCGATTTAAGTTTATAATTTCAATGGTAGAGGCGTAAGAATTAAAAAAAAATCATGATAATGAAGACATGAAATTCACTCAAATTGACATTCCTTTGTACAAATTCACGTGAGTGCGGAACAGAAATAGTTAAGCCCAAACCCAATTTTGAAGTTGTGGTCAGTTTCAAAAATGTTATCAATTCATTTAAGTAATCATATTTTAAAAGAAACCTGGAGAACCTTACCATTTAAATTAACATTTCGGTCGGAAGATCCATTATATTCATAATTTCGACGGTAGAAGCGAAGTCTATTTAAAACTTCAGTAGCGGCTAACTGACAAGTTGAAATGAAAGCGCTAAAAGGAGATTCAGCTGCAGTGCTGGCTGCGGCAGTACAAAAATATCATCCGTTTCGGATCAATACTGTGATTTAAACTGCAACCAGGAATAGAACAACCCAGTTCTTCCTCCAGATGACGTAAGAGGTAGTTAGGACATTATATCGAGCATTAAAATAACCTCCACGATGGCGACTAGAGATGTTAAAATGTACAGACGCCAGCACATCAAACTACCCGAAACTGTCAAATTTTCCGAATCAACCTTGAACCTAACGCTTTAGTGATAAAGTAGTAAATATATTAAAGTTTGACAGATTGTAGTAACTTGATGCGCTGACGTCTGTACATCCGTCTTCAAGACCACCCTGGGCAGTCAGGCCCGATAATTGTTCACAGTACACGGGTGAACCTTCAAAAACAAGGATTTTGCTTTATGGCACATACCACTCCTAACGTGCTTGTCGTAAGATCTGGTCATTGCTTTTAAAAAGAAATAAAAAATGTTTAATGTCTAGTGTTTCCTCCACTTCAAACATTTTTAAATGGCACTAAAATATTCTTAAGCCTCTTTCACATTATAACGTCCTCATTATGAAACCGACCACTATAAACTCAACAATATGGAATAACTTGTTCTCCCAGTAAAACTTAGGAAAGCTTAAGCTGTCGTACAAAATATTTTACGAGAAAGATTCAGTTTTAGCCTACCTTGAACATACTAGTTGTAGTTTGCGATTCTGTCCGTTTTTAATATGATGTTGATATTTAGGTAGTTACTTTTAGATGTTATTTTGGAATGTAATGTAAAGTATTGTTGCATATTTGCAAGAGCCTACACATTTTGGGTGAAGTTGCTAGAAAGATAGCACAAGGTATACTTTCACGACAAATTTGTAATTTAAAATTAGACTAAAATGTGGCTTATGGCAATAATTGCACGTTTTCGCATACCATTCAATTAAAATAAAGCAATCAAATTGAATCGCAACGAAATACGGTTAATCTTGAAAAATTTGATAGAACCGTGTTTTATTGCCTTATCGATATTATTACCTTACCGTGTATATCGGTGCGTCGACCCCACTTTCGGAACAAATATACCTAAATAACTGATGCCGTAAATAAATTAATGTGAATTGCAATATCAGCAGAGATCTTACATACTTATATAATATCTATGGTTCATTAAAACTACACAGAACTGTAGGACAACTCCCTTGTTAAACGAACGTTCGCAGTCTTATCTTCAGTCAAATTCTGTGTTTTAAAATTTTTGCCAATATGTTATCGCTGAAATGAGATTGAAAACGTTCATAGCGTTACGAGTTGGCCCTCTGATTAAAGTAGGTTTAGATAGAGTGACAGTTACAACAAAATCATACAACAAAAATTAATTGATAAACATATCGTTTATTACATTACTTCTTATATGAATATGTTATATTTCGCATGATTGGACAAATATGTTGACATCAGGGACCGAAAAGGTTATTAGACATGGTAGAAAGGACATCGGTCACCACATTTCGACGGGTAGGTAACACAAACTGTGACACTTTAGCAGGAAACAGTTGTTTTTTTTGTTTTAGTTGCCGATTTAATATTTTTACATTTGTAAGAAACAGTTGGTTTTTTTTAAGGCCGATGAAAAATTTCTAAATTTTTATGTGATTAGGAATGATGTAATGAACACGTGGTTACCATTTGAGCGTCGATGTCCCTTCCACTCTGCATACCCTTATAATAATATGGGCTAATCATATTCGGGGTAACCGTTAACCCGTGTAATGGTAAATTAAACAAAGGTTATACCAGTTAACCCTTTTACCTGATCAATCGGTCCCTGGCTGACATTTAAGTCTACTCTAGTGCCGATTCCGCTCTTTCCTCAATTTTTGGCCACATTCGAATCATTGAGTTGTGAGATATTCTGTACTATCTACTGACTGATGAAAAGATTAGCTGGGCTGTATATTTAATTAGGAACTAGGACATCAAATTAAATTTGTGTTTCCAACAAAGCCAGTCGATTTCCCCGTTTTTCTGGGATAAAGATACATTCAGTGGGGGGGGAAATGGCATTAGCTAGAAGATAATAGAATAATCCAAAAACGTTTGTGACACTATCCCATAATTTTGAAAAACTTTGATTTTTCACATATCAATACTTTGATTGGCGGGTAGTGCTAGAGATGAATTACCCCAATAGCCGAGCGCGAGTTTTTGTCACTGACAAACTTACTCAGTCGTGAGTCAACTTCTCAATTTGTATGGAATAATTGTGTTTCCCATTTCTGTCACGAGATGGCGCTAGTTAAACTTCACTTTTTAAAATTTATGTTGACGCAATCGGTCTGAAAACTCTCCAAGCGAGCGAGCGATATCGGCACTATAGTACATTTGGTCTTAGGGTTGTTTCACACGTACCACAACCACACCACATCGCAGCGACAAAAGGTGGTTGCGTTGTGGTCGGTATAACCCATGTGGTCGATAATGGCGGCAAAATGTGGTCTGTGTGAATTGTACTATTCATTTTCAATACAAAATTGTGCCCGCCCGCGTCTTGTGGTTGTGGTACGTGTGAAACAAGCCTTAGTTTCATAAGTTACAATTATTAGGCAAGCATGGTTAGATACGTTTAAAAATTCTATGGAAAATAGCTTGAAACTGCTTATAATTAAGAGCGTATTTAAAAGTAATCACAGTATGGAGATTCGTTGGCATTAGGTATATTTAAAACTGAGCCGCTAATGTCCTATTTCTACGAGTGAAACCACAATGATACTGTTTGTTGATTTTAGGACGGTTAAAATAATATTCTGATACAAAATTTCATTCAGTTTTTTGAGCAAATCATGATATTGTATTACCACCGGCTTTCAATTTATTATGTTGCCAAATCAAAATTAAACGTATGTGGCTGGTTGCTCGCGCCAATAGCATGAGCAGGATTTAAACAATGAGTTTTATCGGACAAATATGTTTACATGCGAAATTCGTCTGGAGATCGTCGCATGGACATACTCGCATTTGACTGTAAACGCGCCTTATTGTTGAAAATAAATGACTAATTTGTTAAAATAATCCCGTGCATAAAACCAAAACAAATCAGTTGAAATGGGACATTCAAGGCTCATTAGACTACAATACAATGTTAGATAAAGACCTACTACACTAGAGATCAAAATATTTCACTAGTTATTATGATTAAAAGTACATATCGGATAAACAACCACATTCAGACATAAAATGGCAATTAGTACATCAATTATTACATCTATGAGTACATAGTCACGACAACCATTAAGAAATACCTAAAAGGTACATACACATATCCTATTTGAGAATGAGATATGTCCCAGATAGACGAGGACTGTATTAATCAAACAAAATTTAAAATTATCTCGTTGGAAGTCTGTCTATCATCAAAGAAAATATTAATCATAACATAACATAATATCACGCCTGTAATCCCCGAAGGGTGAGGCAGAGGTCTATGTTATAGTACACCCACATTAGGCCAGTTATGTTTAAGTACCATGTAATAAGAGGCGAGCTAATCGCCATCAACCGGGCACAAATCCAGACTCCGTGGCTGCTACTGAGAAATTCCTGATGGAAAAACCCAATAACACATTGCCTGACCCGGGAATCGACCCATGACCTCATGCTCAGCAATCGTGCTTGCGACCACTAGACCAACAAGGCAAACAATATTAATCACTTAAGTGAAACACAGCCATTAAACAACACAGCACAAGGATCCTAAATTCCGAAATAATCTATGGAAAATCCAAATTATGGTAATCATAAATAATAACATAAGTTCAAACATATTGTTTTAAACGAATTCACAACAAACAAAATTTTGTCAACTTAATTTTAAAACTTAAAAAATACATAAATATTATACTTATTGCAAGCTAAGCGAATATGAGGCTGGCATTAAACAAATAAAAAAACCGTCGCCCAAAAAAATATTGCAACGAAAAAGCACATACAACTAACAAAATAAAAATAAATAAACGTAACATTGCACAAAAGCTAAGAGAAAAAATATTGCAAGCAAATAATAACTTAAAGCTGACATCGTAGCCGCCAAAAACTAGCAAATATTTTTTTTATATTTATTGCAACTCAATAACAATAAAAATTAATAAATAAACGGACTGGAAAACGATATCCGTGAACTCAAATTTTCGAAGAATCGCTGTAATTACTCACTACGTTTTTTTAAAAGTCAGAGCTTTTCGCACTATTTGATAGATCGTTTTCTGAGTACTCAGAAAAAAGTAGACCAAATTAGTTTACTAAATAATTATTTTTAGACTTTGGTGTATATCTGAAGAATGGCAAACAGCCTTACCGAAAATACATCCTCCCATGCATGAATCTTACTACTATTGAGAATTATGCACTTTTGAGTGCTATCTGTGATTTTCATAATTATTATAAATTGCACAAAACAAACAATCAAATGGTAATTATGTAAATCACCAGAGAACCTGATTGAAAGCACTGGTGATTTTTTTACCTCAGGCACAAGGGAATATTTTAACCCAGTGCCATAATCATTCTTGTATATCAACAAGTGATATTGTATGAGGTTACGATACAAACTTTACGATTGTGATAATTATATTATTGACAAATACTCAAGTTAGAGTGGAGGCTGTTTACGTTTATAAGCAAAAGCATATAATATGCATAATTATGTATTAAAGCAAGTATGCGTAAATTCTGTAAGAAAGCTTAATAATAATCACAGGTACCTACAGGTACACATTTGGCACAATTTTATTACAACATTCAAATAAAATAAATAATAACCGCACTATTAAAAAAAAACAACTATTTAACTATGAACAACTTCTTAGTCTATCTTGAACAAAGTTTTGATCTACGAATTAACCTACATTTTCACTTATAGACTAATCTACAAGAATCTAATGAGTACTTTAAAATTGTAATTATCTTCGTATTGAAGTACTGGAAACATATTATAAGTTAAAACCCTCAGCTACGAGATAAAAACGTCTAAATAAGAAATAAGTGATTGAAATCCCATCAAAAATAGAATTACTTGATTTATCTGAAAAACTGTTTTAAAAAAATACTTATTCAACTTTCACAACTAGTCAGTTACAAAAAGGAATCACTTTGGTATTTTTACCCTTCTTAGCGTACTTTAAAGAAATAAACCCAAATTCATGGATAAATACGCAGACATAAAAAAAAACAATAGCAATTTGTTGAAAATTAAAATAAAGATACTCGTCGTATTCAAATTATTGGTTTATCAAACCAATCATCACTTTTCAGGAATTAAAAGAGAACTGCTAATCCTAACGAAACTTAAATACTGAATCACTTTTTGCCATACCCTGATAAAAGTAAATTGAAGTAGTTTTCCCAGCATATCCAATTCCTATAATTAAAGACGAGTTTTAAGCGCATAGTCAAACTTAATATTTTGAAAGAAAAGCTTGTTTACACTTCATCATCATAATATCAGCCCGGAATCACCTCCCCCTTGGTATAGGCCTTCCATTTTTTCTGCCACACTTCCCAGTTTTGTGCGTCCCTTATCCAGGTGTTTCCAGCGACTTTGACGTTATCGTCAACCCAAACGGTTACAGAGGTGTTTACAGTTTAGGTGGTTGCGTCAGGGTAACCCGCGAAATTCAAATTTTCTTATGTTTTTTGTAATTTGCAGGTCAGTGTCAGGTTGTACGTTGATGAAAAATGAGTCGCGCCAGTAACACGTATGTAGTTACAGAATTACAATCATGAAAATGATCAATACAACCCCCTAAGTTCATGTAATATCCCCCATTCCCAAGTTCATTGAATATTTCATGAAAAAGTTATTCAATAGGGTTAAATGGACTTTCAGGGTTATATTGATGATTTTCATGATTGTAATTCTGTAACCACATAAGTCTTACAGGCGCGACTCATTTTTCATAAACATACAACCTGACAATGACCTGCAAATTGGAAAAAATGCAAATTTTGAATTTCGCGGGCTACCCTGATGCAACCACCTTAAGCACTCCTATTGACCAAAACGCTCAAGTAACTGAATACGATCATAGAAAGTTACAAGTGACTTCTTTGCAGTCCGGTAACAAGTTAAGTGTAAGCAAGCCTTATATCTCAATAAATAATATTGATGCATAATAAATAGTTCATAACAAGTCGAAGTATATCACTACACATAATACTGATTCCGCACAATCTCAATTTGTACTTTCCGACAAGTAACACACAACCTTTAGTACCTCTTAGTACACAAACATAATAACTACTTACTAAATTAACTTTCAGGTAAAATAAAGAGGTAGACAAATTAAACATTAATATGGCTTTGTCCTGCTAACAAAAAAAAACAGGAAGTAAGTTACATAGTAAGGATCATATTTAAGGAATAATATTAAATATTTTATGCAATTTTATACCAGGTTAAATTGATATAAGAAATTGACACCAATCAAGTTAGTGAAGTTTCACTTGTTAAGTTAATTTTCTTAGGCTTCCTGAACTACTTCACTGCGCTGCTCAGTTTGTGATTAATGACTTAGATCCAGCAAACAGTAAGCTGGCATCGAATTTATTTAGGCCGGAATAAATCGTAGCTAATATGCCACACAATAAATAATTCAGCAGGGCTAGCATGGCCGGATACATTTTATCCACGGAGAGAGGACAAATATTACCCTCTGGCAATTTTGTCCACCCTCCGAGCATGGCGACATGGGTGGATCCATAAACTATTCACGGTGGACAAAACAGGGGAAACGCTTGTCCCCGAAATTATTGCCATTAAAAGAAAACTTTTATTTAATTACAAAATAGTCGAGAATATCGTCGTAAACCAAAGTACTTTTTTCGTTTTATTACATCTGTGCTGGATATTTATTTTGTTTTGTTGTCAATGTCTCTGAGTACATAACCTAACACCAGAAAAAAAAGCGCGGGAATCATCGAATTTGGCGGTCGTGATTTTTCTTTCGCATTTTCTTTAAATTAGAAAAATATTAAGAGTTGAGATAAGTTGTTTAGATTTATGTAGATGGTCATCAGATTGAAATCCGTTCGAACTCAGATCTTCCCCAGAAGGCGCCACAGGTTGCTAGGGCTTTGTAGGAAGCCACAGACCTCTCGCCATATATTGTACATATCCAGAAAATATTTGATACATCAAACTCGGCTCAAACATTACACCCAATTACTTTAGGGCACTTCTTGAGAAAACGTTGCTACAATAATATTATAAATGGATCTCTAAAACGCATCGGTCGTAAGCGAATATCAATAAGCTTCTCTCGCTACCTACCTAGATGCAAACTGTGCACTGATAGTCCATCTGCTGTATTCGATGGTTTCAAAGCCTGATAAAGTTCTTGGCACAAATAATGGACGCAATCCTTGTGCATTCGAAAAATCCGGCGGAATTCTGTGTCGGGTAATTCGAAGGGATTGCTCGAATCGCGAATTGACGCCGCTGCATTTTTCGCTCGATTTTCTCCCTTTCCGAGGACAACACTAAGCTCCAGTAAGTACGAGACATTTTTATATTACAACTAATTATATTTTTTCCAAGAGATATACTTAAGCCCACCATCTAAAGATGAGGACAAATTTCTCCCTTTGTTAAGTCAAAATATCTTTAATTTTTCTCTTCCACTAGTCGCCATGCTATAGGCGGGGGGTGAGTATCCACATGTAATGTCAAAAAGTGATATAATTCTCTTTCCCCCTGTTGCCGTGCTTTGGCAGGTAGATAAAATAATTATGTCCCTTGTCAGTGGAAATAACCGGTGGACAAAAGTTTTATCCCCAACCCATGCTAGCCCTGCAGGATGGAATTCCAGAAATACAGACATACACAGATAAGAACTTGGCAGACTGACTTATGTTTTTCAATCCTGAATACAATATGAACTGTTGTGCTCAAAGGATTACTCAAATATATCCTAGGGCAATTTTGCAGACAAGACTGCTTAGCTAAGCTTTGGTTGCTATTTTATTGATACCAGCTTGGTATGTACTAAGCCTTACGACTCATAGTTAGGTTTGGTTAGTAGGTACTTGCTGCACATTATATTATATTTGCACTATGTCTACGGTTACATTTTATATTCCTACTAGTATTTAAATGAAATTCATTGAATAACTTGATAAAGTTAAGAGGAGATTACTTTTTAGTAATTTTATGAGATCAAGTAATGTTTAACTATTATGGAATGGATTCTTGAAATTACTTCTTATTCTTTTGGGTATTTTCAGCGTTTGACGCTAACAAAGCCGACAGAGTAGCGTGTGTAGCACTCAATGTACCCGAAGTAGGACTTACAATATTAGCCGATGAATGTCCCACGTTATTATTGTTCAGCAACCCGCCGCTGGTTCCTGAACTAACGATAGTAACGTTTGGCGGTGGGGTTACACCATTCGCGAAGCCAGTTGACAATACCTTCTGCGTATTATGCATCATAAACGACTTGGCAGCCCCTGCACTGCCTAAGGTAAGGACCTTCTTTAACATAACAGAGGAATTACAAGCATTGTCGATCATATCTTTGGTTGTAGAGATACTGTCGAAGTCTGTGGAGCTGGTTGAGACGACTGTACTTATCTTTGGCGTGGACGTGTGTAGGATCGGGCGGACCGCTGTGACGCTGAAGGTCGCGCTCGAAGCAGGAGTCAGGTTGCTGCGATTGATGATGTTCCGTGAAACGATGGCGTTGTGGAGAATGTTCCCGGTGGGGAACGACTTCGAACTGACATTTACATACTGCGGGGTACCGATGATGGTGGCGTTTGATGTACGTGTACCGAAGCCAATGATTGTACTGGCCGTACCTTGAGACATGACCGTGCTGAATGTGCCTTTGGTGTTGATTGGTATTCTGCAAAAAAAGAAAAGATAAAACATATTTATTGTAACCTGAACCGTTCTAGTTGCGCAAAATATCAGTTACCATGAGAAAAGATCAACTCATTTTGTGTAAGAAATTAGCATTTACACTACTAAATTATTTTACTTCTTTTGCGGTATTATTGACTCCTTAAACAAACGCAACGCAACAAAACACTCACCCACGGATAACCTGCGACGTAGTCCCAGGAATGTTCTGTATAGTAACAGTAGCTTGTGGCAGATGATGCACAGTCCTCTGCCCAGTCGGGGGGATGTTGGAACTGGTGTAGTAGTGCACTGTGCTCCCGGTGATACGGGGAGGCGCGGCAATGTGGGCAACGGGCACACTGTGCACCATGCCGCTGGTGGTAGATGCTACTGTGATGCATTTTGTTTGGTTTACTGTAAACTGGAAAGAGTAAATATTTGTGAGATTTGAAACATGACAGCAGTCGTGTGCCGTCTGCATTCCCCCCCCGAGGGGTTAAGTAGAGGTGCAAATAAAGTTCACCTGCATTTAGCTAGTTGTGTTTTAATCACGGCACGTAGTGAGCCTTGAAAATACCTTCTATATTGAGCAAAGAGTAACTATGTCACAGTTACACTTTGCTCGATACACTTCACGCACGGCAGTCACGGTTGCGACGACTAAACCAACGAGGCTATCAAACTGATAGTGAAAGCAGCATTAACTTACATTACTAGTGTTCAATGTAGTGCTCAAATCAAATTCGTCACTAACTAATGAGAGAGTTTCAGGGTCAGCTCCAGTCAGCTTCACTATTGCCTTCCTCGCATCAGCATCACTCTCAATGTTTCCCAAATTACTGTTCAAAAAATCCATATCAGGATCAAATATGCCATCCACCAAATGATTCTGACCATCTTCAGGGTCTTTGCAGAGGGAGAAGTCATCATTCTCCAACTTTATGTCTTCTACTTTCATTCCGTCAACATCAAGGTCATCCATATTCTCAACTTTAATACTAATGAGATCATCTTCATCCTTCATTTCCTCCATTTTAATTTCGTCCAAATCCTCGACCTTTATACCTCCCTCTTTCATGTCATCCATATCCTCGACTTTGATGTCAGCAAAATCTGTGTCTTCCTTCATCATTGGAACATCTGAGAAGTCTCTGCTATTTTCGCCGTTACCAATATACTGGCTGGCATCAAAACTGTTGCTGTCAAAGTTGTCATGATTTGGTTCAACTTTGATGTCTTCTATTTTGTATTTGTCTTCCTCTTGTATGTTGCTTGTGCAAGGCTGGGGGCTGTTGGCGTTACTTATGTCGCCGCTTAGGGCTCTTTTAAGAACATAGGCCTTTATTTTCCTCAGCATAAACATAGGAACTTTGAAACCTGTCAGTTCTCCGAGCATGGGCAGTGAGTTATGTTTGTATGCATCACTGTTGGCAAGCTCTTCTATGTCCTCTAAAACCTGAAAATAAAACAAATTAAAATTGAGTTACATCTGTCTAAGTAAATAGTAAAGTGAAGTTCATCCATCAAAAAATTATTAAAACATAATAATCACCATGATATAAGTTTTTCCACCCACGGCGTTAACCAAGTTATGTCCGGCTATCCATTCTTTGTCTGAGGAGTCAGCTGGATATCTGAGTAGACCAGCATGTCTGGTATACAAGCGTCCACGAGAATTACCTAGGCCTAAAACCTGTAAAAGAGTTATGATCCGATTACTAACCCTCAACTGAAAGCTTCTTAATGAACTCCAGTGAAATGGGAGTTTGTTAAAATGGTTGTCATCAGATTCATCAATAATAAATAAAAAATAAAAAGAAACAAAGAAGAACCCTCCCCCCTCCTCCCTTATCTTCTTTTTTCCCTATAAAAATGCATATTCAAGGAAATGATCTTGTTGTGTTAAGTTTTATTTGCAGTAATTTAAATCATAGGGTAATACCTGCAATATAAGGGCAGTCAATGTGCAAGGTACAAAGTGCACATTGACTGCCTACAAATATGCAAGTATCAATTAGTTTGCACATAAATACAACAAAACTAAAATATGCACATAAAACCCTTTTCGTAGTTCTTACTTTATGAGCATGAGATCCCATAATAAACAGTGTCTCTTGTGTCAATCTTGCAGGGTTCCACTTCTCAGGGTCTCTGATGGCAGGAGAAGGTAGAGGTGAAGATGATGCACTGTCGGTGCTGTCCTCCTGTTTGATCTTCTTCCGTTTTATTGCCTCAATGTCGTTTTCAGAATCCTTTCTCTTTGGGCAAGGGCTCTGCAACTGTTACAAGAGTTTCTTGTATTATTTGCCACAAATTATATTTGTGTTTGGAACATTTATTAGTTAAACAAGCAGTACACTTAATCCTATATTATAGAAATGGCTGTTGCCTACGACCTTAGTCAGCGTGAAATTATTATAAACCTATTATTTCCCTATTTGAGTATAAATCAAAGAATGATTCTATGCTAAGAGTCTGAGTACATTGGCAAATAACACGCAAATATGAAGTATTATGATAGGTAGTTACTGTGTGCATATGTACTAGACACTAGAGTAGCAGCTACTCAAGTGTCTTGTGTACAAAGCTTAAGTAAATCTTACAAATTCTCATTAGTAATTTGTGAGCATACAAAAAAGAGTATTCTATATCTTTAATGTTGCACATTCATGATTAGAATATTCAATATAGTCTCAAAGAAACAGGTACATTTAAATTAATTAGTTTACTCACAGTAGATGGTTTGACAAGTTTAGAGTCAACACTGTTACTGGATTCTGAATCACTAGTCTCATATGGTGACTGTGTTGGTCGAGGGGGTGTGGTGTACAGTAAACGGGTGGCATCCAGCATAGCTCGACACACTGCTCTCACCTATGTCACAAGACACTATAAATATAGCACAGTTACACATTCTACTATTCAGTGATAAGAAAAAGATATAACTCATTATGTAAACATGCATTACTTTGTGACAGTTATCTTGTTAAAATTACTGATTATAATAATTATGGATGTCTCACACTTTGTACCCAATGTGACATACAGATAAAAATATATATTATCATACAAACTTTCCACACCTATTTCACCCGCTTAGGGGTTGAATTTTCCCTTTTGGCCGCCATGGCAACTGAGTTTCACAACCAGTTGTGAAAAAGGAACTTTTATTCTTTCTTGGCAACTAGTTGCGATGGAAGATTTTTTTTTTCTTTATACGCAACCAGTTGCCAACAAAGAATACTTTTGCCGCCATGGCAACTAACTCAGTTTCGGAACCAGTTGCAAAATGGAAAGTTTTATTCATTTGTTAGCAATCTTCGCGATCAATCCATATCTATTCCTAGAAATACTGGCCAGTTTCATTTTTCCTCTATATTGATATATGTCATTTAAATAAATATATAAGAATAAACGTTCAAACAATAGTAAAAGTATACGGTAGTTTGCTTTTTTAACCGGCTTTCTTCAAAAAGGAGGAGGTTCTCAATTCGGTTTTTTATTTTTATTTATTTTTTGTGTTTGTTACCTCATAACTCCGTCATTTCTAAACCAATTTGAAAAATTCTTCTTTTATGTGAAAGGATCCTTTTCGGCCGCCATGGCAACTGAGTTTTAGGGACCGGGGTAAGGTACACGCTACGTTTCTAAAGAGTATTGCAACTATTTAGAAAGGGCGCGTAGGGCTGACTCTATTCTAGGATAGGTCCTGAAAATTCGGCGGATTTCGATGAAATCTCTCGCGAACCTAAGTTCGGCGCTGCCATACGGTCCGCCTCAGGGGACACAAACACCTGGAACCCGGCTATTGTGTCCGAAGTGTTCTCCTCGGCCACAGGACTGAGAGGTCTGGGCCGGGAGGGCGCTGTGGGAATGTGGGCGGCCACAGGGGCTGTTGGCGGGCGCTAGCTCGCTTTGCCAGTTTATTGGCGAACTGTTTCGGGGCTTTAAGGCAGCTAATTTGCCGGGTGACCTTGCTGGCCGCACAGCACACAGCTAGGTGATTCCGTGCATAGGCTCCTGTCCTTAGGACGGGAGCAATCGGCCGTGGCGTGGTCACCTAAACACTTTACGCACCGGAATAGTGCGAAGCAGTGCTTTTGGCTATGGCCATACAGTTGGCAGCGATGGCACTGACCAACCTCGTACTTCTTGTATGGTCGTTCGATCCTGATGCCTGACAAGGAGCAGACATCTTTGATCTGTATATGGGGTGATGACCCAGAACCGGGTCATAGACGACGAGTACCATGTCGTACTCGTCGTGTCCCCTCGCCTTGTGAAGGCGGTGAACCGCTTGGACAGGGATGTCCTTAGCGGTTAGGTCGTCCAGGATGTCCTGGGAAGGAATCTCCTTCGGGATCCGCCTGATCACCATCTCAGGGCTGCTCCTCCGGGAGGGAGTATGTGTGAAAAGCGATGTTCTTTCCACGTAGAGTACGGACTAGCTGTCTATAGTCCGTAGAAGAGGGTACTGTAATCTTGATCCCTTGCATCGTGGATCGGGCGTTTGTGTATTGGATCTTGCGATCAATACACATTTTGGACACATCGGTCCACTTCCCCTTATCCTGAAGGCAGATCCCTATCTGCGATTAAGAAGCAGAAGCCCCCCCCCCTGGGGGGGCTTCTGCTTCTTAATCGCAGGAGGGACCATAGCCATGGGGCTATTGGGGCGGCTTACTGGAGCCGGAGATGGGCATTCGCAGGCACGGTAAGGAGGAGAGACGCTGAGGGGGAGGCGGGGGAGGGTTGGTACGGGCCGCAACGGCGATTTTGGCCTTATTGGCCTTACCACCCCTGCCCTACTTCCTCTTTCCCTTTCCTACTAGCTGGTACTCCTCTGAATCCGAGGAGTCGCTAGAGGCAGCCGGGGAGAAAGCAGGGGCTACATCCATGTCGGATGCATTGTCTTCCTGGGACAAAAGGATGACAGAGGAAACAGGGGAAAGCGGGTGGGAGCCCGTGGGGGAACAATTTTGAGAGTGGGTGGGGGAAGTCGGGGATGGAAAAATGGTGTGACGGAACAGTCTATTATATTGAAATAAAGTTATGGATTAGTATTTATTTGTACTAACAATAATCATATTTTATTAGATGAGGACTACATTACCATATGGTAGCATAAGAAGAAATGAAATTCTTCTATTGAAACTAGCGTTTTTGAGCAATTCTTTGTTGGCAACTGGTTGCCAACAAAGAATAAAAAATTCTTTTTCACAATTGGTTGCGAAATTCAGTTGCCATGGCGGCCGAAAGGGAATTTTCCAAATTTTGTCTTAGTAAATGCCTCCTAATAAAAATCTCTATGTAAAATTTTAGCCCAATTGATATGGTGGTTTGAGTTGTACATACATTGATAGTCAGTCAGGACAAATGACCATAGATCGGAGTAGGTAGATTGAATTGGAGTCATTGATCCGAAATGTATGTTTTAATATTGACATTCCTCCGGATTTTCAGAATTGGTTGATTACTAAAAAAAAACCGGAGCTTAGGTAGGAATTGTATTAAAATGAGCAATATTATATTGTTAATATTTTTTTTTTACGTTACCTAGTCACGATTTGAAACAACCCAACAACCAATCAGAACTAAGGATCATGGGTGGTGCACTAACCGGTGGTATCTTCCTTTAAATGAATTGAATAGTAATAATATCACTACCAACATTAACAATATTTAATTGGATCTGGAAATCACTTTCTGGGAAAATGACTTATCCATGTTATTCTTTCTGTGAATATTTTTGATACAAGTTTAGTACCAAAAATCAATCTACCTATTGCGATCACTGCAAATGGCTTTATGATGATTGTTAATTATGGGTTTAAAAATTTAAAAATATACCTGATCTTCGCTAACAGATTCATCTCCCAAATTCAGTCTTATGTTGTTAACAGCGGGAACAAAGAATTTCTGAAACATAACACAACTTTAATAAAATAATCTATATAATATTAAGACAATTTGTTTATGAAATGTACTTATAAAAAAAAAAATTAATACAAAAGTGTTTACATGTGGAGTTACAAGATAAATAAGAATATTAGGTACTTCTACACATCATAAATACTTTTTGGTATCAAAAAAAATACCCCAGCAGTTCACTCATCCAGCCTCAAGATACATAATCATAATCAAAAGAAAGTCTTAAATAAACAATTGTGTCCATTAGCCATATGCGACCAAAAGGCATGCAAATTTACACACATTATAATATAAGCTTATCCTGTAAGTATTCAGTGACAGAGTAATACACTTTTTTTTTGTAAATGCTTTGATATTGTTTTTTTTTTAGCAAAATGAAACTATGCAACCTTTGTAGCTAAAATATTAAATACAGCTAGGTGATATTTTAGTTGCTCATATTAACTCATCCTATGTTTAACCTTCCCTGGCCTACTGTATTACCTGAAACTGTTCTCTATTTCTATATTGTAAAGAAACTTACTTCCAAATATTTTTTGATAACTTGATCTATTTCTCTTGTGACCGCTGACTGAATAGTTTGACGTAACATGTCCAAGGACTTGTTGGCACTTGCCCTGAACTCTGCAATAGGTCTTGAATGCGGCTGCACTGGTCCAGGTAGACTGAACCTTCTGTGCATAGCCGCCAGTGTGTTTATGGCAATTTGACGAGTAACTGGCTGCTTCTGAAATTATTTGGCTTATGTAAAAAACAATAAGATAAAAATAAAATACTGAGTAAAATCAAGTAAATCGAGTACACTTTCTTTGAACATTTTTGTTGAACAATTCATGGGTCAAGGCAATCATTTCAATATCTTTGTCACAATGTAGATAGCCCAAGTTATGGCTAGGTTTTTACCTAAGAAGAACACAAGAAGCAATAGAAAAAGAAAAAATATTCTAAAGATTTCTTCTAACACTTGATTAAGCAAATTAAATTTCATGACTGAAAAGTCATCAAATTGTATGAAAATGCTGTGCGAAAACGCACAATATTTGTATACGAAACCATTGCTTCATAAAAATAGAATTAATCCATTCTAATTTATTTACAAAACAAGTGTTCTAGCACACAAATTCATTATTTACACACTGACATTTTCATGGTCATTGTACAGACAAAATAATAAATCTTACCGCTTGCATATTGTTGGGTGTATTAGAACGAACATGCAATGTTTTAGTCGGCGCCTGGAAGCCCCATGTACCACTGGAGCTCTCACTAACTGGATTCTGATGCGAAGTATCTACGTTATTCCAATTCTTTTGCACCACCATTTCGAATTCCTGTCATATACTGTTTTGTTTGATTTTCATACCCAAATAATCGGGAGATCATTCACGTTCCTGTTATTAAACCACTCGAAATATCAGTACAATAATACACAAATAAAATATTGTAGTTTCTGGAATTTATTATTTGTATAATACTTTTTATCAAACAGAAAAACGAGCTTCGAATTTGATCGAAAGCTGCCCAACTGCCCAACCAGAATCAGAAGGGGTCTGGGGACGGGGGGGGGGGGTAGGGTGAGTTTAGGGAATTGTGTTGCAAAATTTAAAAAATGTGTGTTGTTTACAGAGTTTGTTTGCTCAAAATGGCTCAAAACGTACAATAATGTGAAATAACTGCCGATATGACAGGTATTTATGTACCCTAAATAACTCATTATTCCATAAATAAGTTTTTATAAATATTTTCAATGCGCAGTTTTGTTGATAACCACTTTTAGGCTTGTCAAGTCTAGGGTAGCCCGTGAAATTCAAATTTTCTTACGTTTTTCGTAATTTGCAGGTCAGTGTCAGGTTGTACGTTGATGAAAAATGAGTTGCGCCAGTAACGCTTATGTAGTTACAGAATAACAATCATGAAAATCATCAATACAACCCTCTAAGTTCATGTAATATTTTCAATGCGCAGTTTTGTTGATAACCACTTTTAGGCTTGTCAAGTCTAGGGTAGCCCGTGAAATTCAAATTTTCTTACGTTTTTCGTAATTTGCAGGTCAGTGTCAGGTTGTACGTTGATGAAAAATGAGTTGCGCCAGTAACGCTTATGTAGTTACAGAATTACAATCATGAAATTCATCAATACAACCCTCTAAGTTCATGTAACCCTATTCAATGACTATTTCATGAAAAAAACATTCAATAGGATTAAATGTACTTACAGGCAATACAGGGTTATATTGATGATTTTCATGATTGTGATTCTATAACTACATACGTGTTACGGGCGTGACCCATTTTTCATCAACATACAACCTGAAAATGACCTGCAAATTGCAAAAAACCTAAGAAAATTTGAATCGGCTTTAAATATGTTAACTTTTCATGTTGATTATGGGCGCACTGTCATCGGACATTCATTTCGAGACACCCTGTTGCATACTGAGACGAACATTTCAGTGAAGATGATTACAGACTTGACAGAGCAGGAGGAACATTTTAGGTACAAATGTAGTAGGGGAAGATCAAAGAAAGGATGGATTTGACTATGTGAGACTGAGAGGTAATATGGCTAGCTAGAAAGAGGAATACCTAATTACGGCTGAGATTACGGCTAATAGAAATAGAGAATTTATAGACAAAGACTGAAGAAGAGAGACATGCTGCACTGACTTAAAATAAATTAGACTAATGGCAAAAGGATGACGATAGGTGAATAAAGCAGAACGAAACCCATTCACAACCACCACCATAGTGATAAAGTTGAATCTCTATTAAAGAAATTTTGCAGATTCTAGGTAGTAGCTAGATGTGCGTATGTGGGTATGTATACAATAATGGCAACACTTGCATCGAGTTATTTCTATATTTTTTTCCCCGAAATGACACCATTACAATAGCACCATAGCCTTTGAGTTTTCCGAGGTTTCGGTTTCATAATAAATCTATCAATGTTTTCAAATCATTGTTATTTACTTTCATTCGGTACATTTGTTCAATTTGAAGTTAGAGCTCGCTGAATTAAATAATTCTGATCTCATATTTTTGTAGCATCAATCGAAAAGATCACAAATGATGAGATGAAAGTTTCGAGCGCATTTCATATCATTTGCTTTCTCTTTTCTTAACGTCTGTTGTATAGTGTTGACGTACGCCAAAGTTATCAACGGATAAAACAAGTTTTTTGGTGCTAAAACATAAAAGGTAAGATGTTATTTTATTTTATAAATCTTGCGTAGTCTAGGTTCACTATTCATTGATTGGTTGAATGCTATTCATTCATATAATTTAGACACGTATGACAAGTTCGTATCTGATTAACATTTACGATGCCGCCACTGGCTAGTGGCTCTGTCTGCTTGCTTGCAGTCCGGTTTGAAAAGTGGGTGGAGTACGACGTGCTCAGTTATTAAAGCAGTTATCAATTTACGAAATATTCATTGGTAAGATAACGCACCTACATCATACCATTTGCTGGTAAAAAAAAAACCTATTTTTAGGTCATAATCAATAGATATTTTTCGGTATTCTATAGTTTTTAAAAGCCTTCCGCTCCAGCCTCTTGGACTTTGTACTTAGCTTTGCCACGAACTTGTTTTTTGTTGTTTTTTTCGTAGTCTTGATATTCTCACGGAAACCGAAAGATATAATTACTACGTGAAAATATTATTCCATTCCTGTACAGGTTAGGTGTAGGTATTTATAGAACAAGTACTCATTTTCCTGCAAGCTGATTTCCAGTTACTACCTACTACCATAGTAGACATTTAAATTCTGCTCTTTGCATTCTGAATTTATTGTTTTTCTAAATTATCTCAGTGCCTACCATAGTTTTGTTTGCATTGAATGTCAAATCAATCCATAAATTTTGCAGTAGAAAAATAACTGCCCCTCTGCGGGTCATCATAGGTTAAAGCTGTAGATCAAGCCTTTCTTAAAAAATAATGTTCACTGTGAAATTGTGCCTGAGAGTGTTTTCACAATCCATTCTAGGCAGCCAAGACTATTAATAAAATAATCAGTAATACTGTAATTTCCAATGCTATTTCTTTTAGTTACTATTTTTCATACAAACTTGCAATTCATTGCTTATCTTTTAGACATCATCATTTTATCAGTCATTATGATTCATTTTTTTATCTGAAAGCCCATATTTGTAGTATGTCCGGCATTATGTTGGCTATGTCATACCTAAGACAACTTTCTGAACTATACTTTTATATTTCTAGATAATATTAAATACTACTACAACTGATACCAAGTTTGATTTCTTTTAAACGAAGATCACTCCTAACTGAGCAGGACATGGATAGAGAAAGTCATTCAGAATCTATGATTACCAAGATAACTGAAATGCCAACCTTACCAGTATTTCTTGTTTATATTTTTATATGGCCTATGGCCTTGTTAGAAACTACTAGATAAATTTTTATTGTCATTTTTTGTTATCTTTATTTTTGTTTAGATCAATTTGATTAGTAGTACATACCTATTGCTCATTTTGTGATGTGTAATTTGTGACAGGCTGTGGTCTATAAATATGAAAAGCACATGCTTAGACATGTTCCATCTCTATCTCGCACTTGCAGTCTGGTAGTTGTGCGACAGTGACAGGAATAACTCTTAGCCAAACTAAGTGCTAGGCAATATTCATGGATCTTGGCCTTAGTCATACTACATCAATGAATTTACTATTATCAGTACTCATAAATCATTTTGCTAGTAGGTAGTAGTATTCACAGGATAGTAAATAGGAGTCATTTGTCAATTTGTTACATCATCCTCTTACGCACTATGAAGATAAAATTGATGACACAATAGTGCAATTATAGCTGAAAGTATGTGGATAATATTTGGATGCTATCAAAAACAGTTTGTTTATAGTCATTTTATTATCAATCACATGTAGGTATAACAATTAGACTTATTTGGTTTATTTGTAACTTGGTTTATTCCGCTATGACTGTTATTTGTAACTGTGAATGTAAGTTAACAATTAAAGTATAGTATTTAGTACTTTTATTCTTTTACACAAAGTTTTAAGCATGTCAACCAATGTGATTGTGTATGAAAAGTTTAATAAAAATATTCAATTCTTACACAACTGTATTTCACAAGCTCGTTAAAAAAAATAATGTCTGCCCCTTGTTTAGTAGTCACCTATGTAATGTATTCTTTGAACTTTAATTATAAAGAGTACATAGTCTACGAATTTTGTTTATTTTAACACAAATTGCGTTTATCAAGGTCCATACAACAATATGTGGTAATGGTAATGTTTACATAATTTATTTTCATAAGGTGTCAAATCTTACTAGTTAATTTAGTTTTACGGACTGAAAACAATATGTAATATTGCTTTATGTAGCTATCCATGACACCTATTTAAAAAAATCTTTGACTGCCCCTGAGTTTGATATAGTTTTAACAGCTAGTTAGGTTAATTGAAGTAGATAGTGGTGCCGATTCCCTTGTTTACAAACTAAACCAGATTTAAGTTCAGTGCATCTTTTTCTTTCTATTTCATTAAGAAAGGGACAGAAGAAAAATTTTAGTTTAGTCCTGTCAAATTAACCAGCGCCCGACACCTGAAGTTTAGACGCGATTAAAAAGTTGACTACTAAAATTACATCAAATTACGTCAGGTGCTGACTAATTAGTAATTTGACACAGATTTGTGACAGGACTAAACTAATATATATCTTCTTTCCTTTTCATAATGAGATAGAAAGAAAAAGATGCACTCAACTTAAATTTAGTTTAGTTCACGAAGAGTTTAGTTCCGAACAAGGGAATCGGTACCAATATTTAGTTATTTCGTTATATTTTGTTTAGCAAATATATTTTAGGAAACACATTTCTTTGATTTCAGATCCTCACCATGTCGAAAATAAAGGCTGGACCCGTTGTTGATGTCCTTGGTGACGAGATGACTAGGATTATTTGGGATTTGATTAAAGAAAAGCTCATATTGCCCTTCTTGGACATCGAGCTTCACGTGTACGATTTGGGTATGGAAAATCGTGACAAGACTGATGACCAAGTAACCATTGACTGTGCTGAAGCAATCAAGAAATACAATGTCGGCATCAAATGCGCAACCATCACTCCTGATGAGAACAGAGTGGAAGAATTCAAGCTGAAGAAAATGTGGAGGAGTCCCAATGGAACAATCCGTAATATTCTTGGCGGCACAGTCTTCAGGGAAGCTATTATTTGCAAAAATATTCCGCGTCTTGTGACTGGCTGGGAGAAACCTATTATCATCGGCCGTCATGCTCACGCCGATCAATACAAAGCTACTGACTTTATTGTTCCTGGTGCTGGAAGCCTAGAGCTCATTTGGACGCCACCCAATGGTGGAGAGCCTATCAGACACGTTGTGAATGAATTCAAGGGTGCTGGTGTCGCTCTTGGCATGTTTAACACTGATGCCTCCATCATTGACTTCGCTCATTCTTCATTTAAATATGCTCTTGGAAGGAAGTACCCTCTTTATCTGAGCACCAAAAACACTATTCTTAAGAAATACGATGGCCGCTTCAAGGATATCTTCCAAGAAATTTATGAAAAGGACTACAGATCACAGTTTGAAGCTGCTGGTATTTGGTACGAGCACAGGTTGATCGACGATATGGTTGCTTACTCAATGAAATCCGAGGGTGGATTCGTATGGGCCTGCAAGAACTACGACGGAGATGTGCAGTCAGATTCAGTGGCCCAAGGGTACGGATCTTTGGGTCTAATGACATCAGTTCTGATTTGCCCTGATGGAAAGACTGTAGAAGCGGAAGCTGCTCACGGTACAGTAACTAGGCATTTCAGATTCTACCAGCAAGGAAAGGAGACATCCACCAATCCGATTGCGTCAATCTTTGCATGGACCAAAGGTCTCCTGCACCGCGCTCATTTGGATGACAACGCTGAACTCAAGAACTTTGCGGAAACTTTGGAAAAAGTTTGCGTCGACACCATCGAATCTGGAATTATGACTAAGGATCTTGCTATTTGTATTAAGGGCATGAGCAATGTAAAGAGGTCAGACTATTACGAAACTTTCGAGTTTATGGATAAACTCGCTGAAAACCTTAAGAAAAGCTTGGGTAAATGACTAACACAAAGGAAGTTGTGTAACCTGTGAACAATTTTACCAATCAATATTTACGTATGAATTTTATCATGTCATAGAGGGAATGAGGGTATTTCATTAAAACATTATTTATAGCAATTATTATAATTTATTACTGTAATAAATGGAACTTAAAATTACAAAAATATATTTTTTCTCTTGTTTGGGTTTCACCTCTTCCTAGCTAGCCGAACGTAGGTACTTATATAGTTGTGAAACGACAACAATGAATAGAGTGATTGCATTGTTTTATCTTGATACTTAACTTAATAGCAGTTAAAAGAGGGCCATGAGAAACAATAAAACTTCATAATGCGTAATACCTGCGACGGCAACGACTTACTCATATTTTTTAAAACAATATTAGTAGTTTAATACTCGTTCTCCTGATATTAGACGCTTTTTACATTGGTATTGACATCGTGACCCTGCTAATTAGAAAAGGTGAATTTTGTAGTTTCATCCTGTTTGCTGCTATGATCAGAAACAGAAAAATTTTGACGTTAATTACATTTATTATTAAATATTCATTTATAAAGGATGTAAACAGACTCTTAACGAAGCCGAAAGGCACTTGTTCTCCCCGTCATTGCGATATTTTTTTTGTTCTAGACCATACCTGGGAACCTAGTTACGGAGATATTGGGGGTCTAAGTTCCAACTTTTTCACAAGTTGTTTTTTTAAATACCTACATGTTTTTAATGTATTTTTTTACTTAAGACACCTTCACGGCCCCGTACAATTCAATCCATCCATCAGCACAATGTTTTGAATGCAGCTTCGTGAAGAGTCTGTTTATACCCTGTATTACATATTTTACAATCTACAATTAATCTATAATAGTAAAAAAACAAAGGTTACAGGGTGTCAAAAATTTGTCCACATCGCCGTCAATAGGAAATGTGCCCAGAAGGCTGGCAGCATTGCCAAGTTGGATGGCAACACATAACTACCACTACCAATAAATTATTGTATTTGCGCCGTTTGAGGTTTTCAGCACCTGCAGTAGCAGTCCTCGCGCAGCCAACTTTGCTAGGAAGATGGCATGGCGCAAGGGTATCGACGCAAGTTGCGTCCTACACCAAAAGTCTACCCAACTTCCATGGCATTATGGTCATACCATCTAGTCTCTTCCCATCGACGCGTGCCAAACCAGTGGGTTCTAAGACACCTGGCACCCCGGTGGCAAGAGCACGACGGATGAAATCATTAATGCTAGCGTGCCGCGCAATCCGACCTGCACTCTTACTGCAAGAAAGGCCACTCACCCACAGCCACCAGGCGGGCACGCTCAGCAGTATTGGTAGGCGTATTAATAAGTTTATTCCGTACCAACCTGCAGAGCGGCTCATCCTACGTTGATTCCTTCGTTTTTAACCAATGTCAATTATGCTGAACACTACCAACTACATATTTCCTGTTCAAGCGCTAGATTGTAGTATTTGTAGTACTCCTTCTGTACTCTGTACCTGGAGGTACCGATAATGCGGCGCATGGGGGAATGTAAATCAGATAGGAATAATTAGCTTACATATTTTGAAAATAATAACAGGCAAATAGTTCAATGAATAGAACATTAGTAAAGCGTCATCCAAGGCTATAGACAAGTATATACTAGCGCCATGGTATGTGCGGAAACTATGGAACTTGTTCCATCAAGGTGCAACCACGTTAGTTCTTCGGACATCCCACAGATGGCAGATAATGCATGTTCATTTACAAGTCGCGGGTGTGTTTGATAAAATGTAGGTAGGTTAGATACTTGCTATGTAATTTCATATTAATTACTACGACTATAATTTACGTGCCATAAAACGTTCATTACACTCATGTTAAGATAAAACCGCTCTACACGATTATGCAATATTTTCTTATCGTTTGCGGAGCATATCGGTGTTTGATAACAACACACCCACAGGATAACAAATAACTATACCTAAGTACGTACCTACACAAATACATATGGATGGTACCAAATATAACATTATCTGGGCAGGTATACGTTTTTGTTCAGTTTTTCATGACTATTAGAATGCATTTTATTTTTTACTTTGAAATTATGAGTGACTGACGTAAAATATGGGATTGAGAGTAGTTAGATGAAGGTGCGTTTGTTCAAGATTTTCAGAAATTTTAGTACCTTAGGTACTTACCTGAATAGGTGGAACATTCCTATATACAGACGCCAACACATCTTTATCACTAAAGCAATAGGTTCAAGGTTGATTGGAAAAATTTGACAGTTTCGGGTAGCTTGATGTGCTTGTGTCTGTACCGCTGTCTAATATTGCCCCGTAGGTTAGCCATTCATCACTATTAAATTAATCCCGATGTTATGTTTATTTCGTACTTGCAGGTTCCGTAGTTGACGAAAGAAATAATTATTGTAAGTTTATAGGTAGGTACCTAGCTTCTATTTCAAATTCAAATAGGTAGGTAGGTATTAAACTGGTTTATTGGGTGCAGAGTTTTCATTTTGTCAAAAAGTTAAACCGGTAAGTATATGAATTGGCTGGACCTGGGCAAAATAACGTACCTAAATATTCTCTTATTAGCTCTGGAGAATGGCGATTGCGGGACTTGTTTGTTTTAATTTCTATCGGGGCTCTCTTTAAGAATACTGTTTTATGAAACCTCTGCGCTACGGCGCTGGGTAGGTACCTAGCGCCGTAGCGCGGCAGTAGGTACATAGGTATGTACCTAGGTATAATATTTACAAGAAGACTCTTTCAAGTCCTCCATAACGGGAGATCTATACTCAGGCCAGGATCTCAGACACTTTTCTTTATTTAAGTGTGAAAATTTTCTCAGACCATTTTCTTAAATATTGATCTTGTTTGCGGGACGAGCATGGACAAAGTAGCACACGGTAGAGGTTTGGTAGGAGAAAGTGGAGGTCTTTGCCTAGCAGTGGGACATTCAATAGCCGAAAAAAAACTTTATTTAGATGAAATGTATCTATGACAATACCATAATCCAATCTAAAGTAGTTTTGGGAGAAATATTAATTGTTTGAACTTTTACAGTGTACCACAAGATAACGGAACCCTAAACAGTGCGGTTTTCACAAATTATTTGATAAGTACCTAAGTACCTTAGGTAATATTGTTATTTTTTTTTTATTTGGTCAATTTGGTCTTGTCAGATACCACAGCGTCCACAGCCCACACATTCGGCTTCAATTATCCAAGCTGAAATCAAATTCTGCAATTTGCGGTTGTAGGCACGCAATAAACAACGTCATGTAATTTATAACCTACCTACGGATTTTGGAAACCGTAAATTGGCTATTTTCTTTTTAGATGCCTACTTTCTTAGAGATAGTATTTCCTGTACCTACATAAGTCACATAGGTATAGTTACCTAATAATGAATACCTAACACATAATGTGGCCTGTCGCCAAAAGTAGGAATTGTCTATGCAAAACAATCTGCACTAATAATAAACCAGGTTCAGATAGTTACCTTTCTACTAAAAAGTTTCTAGTAGAAGTTGGTAGTAGGTCCTACCTACCTATGCTCTTAGTGGTAGAATTCTAGCAATTAGAAAGAAAAAGTTCAAAGATGATATTCCATCAAGGTATCATCAACTAGGTACACTTTTTTCGCGATCGATAACAACCCAAAATTGGCTGTCTGCAATTCTTCAAATCGCCTATTCACTTTACAAATCGTTTTCATTTTTCTATTACAACAGCGATCCCCTATGCGGCAAGTCGTCAAATAACTTTTCTTAGTGAATTACCGGAGGCGGTTGACGCGGTTTCCCCTACAAGATCGTCCCTCCCGCGACTCCGGCCATTTCTCCCTCTTGTGGAGTGGGCCATTCAGAGACGGTTCGCGAAGCTCTCACGGTGCTTACGGCTTGCTTCAGTTTGGCGGGCTAAGCGTCAGCCAACAGGCGTGCGCGGTGTGGTCACTCTATCCAATATTTGGCGGGAACGAAAGCTCGCGTTCGCGGAAAATTAATCGCAAAAACAGCCAATTATAAATCTAAAGTTTATGTGCATATCGTGAATAATGTCTATAAAATCGAGTCCCTTGATGCTTTTACGATGGTTCATCGTAATAAATATTATGGTAAGCTCATTTGTTTATTATTATTAAAGACATTTTTATTGACTTTCTGTTTATTTCTTTTGATAAACTAATAGATATTACAGCTACTAACTACTACATACATTATTTTCTAAATGACATTTCGGAGTACTTACTTATTTACTTACAATAAGTATTAGGTATTTACTTATATAAAGTTACGAATTCTGAATGTTCAGCGTTATAGTGGAACCTAATTTCATCCTAATTCTTATTAGGCATTCACTATGGGATACTTGTTGTGATAAAATCATAATTGGTATCACTCGTAATAACCCTCAAAATAAAATTAGAATTCAAGTTAAATAACCTACAAATATGTAGTGTATAAAACAAGCTAGACTGAAGTTGAAATACGACTTTAACCAAAGAATAAACAGCTAAGCACCGACACCTAATGTGCACTCAAGAACTTAATTCGCGGAATCGACACGCAATACGCACTTAAAACTTCCACGCCGCCATTAACGCGCACAATTTAGCCCAATTTTTTCACCCGTCCCTCAAACCACCTAACATCAAAGCGAGAACATTTAGTTCAATTACCATAAGATAATATCACTCGAGTCCACTAACTGTAACCATTGCAACATCGCGCATGGAGTCGAAGTCGAATCGATCTCCGCCCAGAAGCGTCGTTCGATTGCCGTAACGATGAACTTGCGGATCGAAATGCCATACATATCGAAGGGCGTAGATGCATGCGCCGATCGAGAACCGCTAGCTTGCCATATCAATTTACTAGCGCCGCTCTGGTGCACCCAATTACTAGCTCTGGTTCACATGATTCCTATTCATCAGCCTCTAGATTGCTTTAGTACCTATTAAAAGAATGTACTATGAGGAAACATGATTTTTAAGATCGATGTTTATGGGGACGGTATGGTATGTGGACCACATTAATTTTCGATCAATAGAATGGTAGGTACTTAATTTTATATTGGAAAATGCGAAGAAAGAGTTTTATTTTCATTATTATTCCTTCGTACCATACATTATTTTAGCTTTTAAGGTAGTAGCTACATACATATTTATAAGCATAGCTTACCTACCTAAGTATTTTATGTAACTACCACTATTATAACGGATAGCTCCTAAAACCGTACCAGTTTATTATACTAAGTAAAAACGTTATTTACATAATTATGTTCATAAACTTATTTAAGCTTAGCTACAAGTTACTGAAGCCTTATTCATCTCATTTTAAATTTAGATGGATGAACGATATGTTCATATTAACGAAAAACTTATTTCAAGGAGGTAAAACACAAATTTATTAAAAAAAAATAAGAAAATCGATTTTTAGATAACAAAAAATGTATGGTAAAGAAAAATGGAAAAAATGGGTGGAAAGATAGTCAAAACAGATTGTATACCTAGCCATAAAATATGCATTCCGTTTTCTTAATTAGTTTCTTATAATTTTATCAGAGGGTTTCCAGGCGTGAAGTATCAACGGTCATGCGGTGCAACGCACTTGCTTCGTAGACACTTAATTTATGTGGTGCAACGTGCAGGTGTAAGATTTACTTACACGAACGGTTTGGCCAATCATTTCATTAGCTAGGGTCAGACGCCCTGTCTTGCTGTTTAGGTCCTTTTTACCTTCCTTATTTTATTAAGAACGTGGAAAGTTGGTTTAAAGAGAGTGGGATTTCGAAGTATTCCCATTTGCACCGATTTCAAGAGCACCAATGCTTAGAGCACCAAAAATATTCCCTTTTTCTCAAAAGGGAATATCTATGGTGCTCTTGAAATCGGTGCTCAAATGGGAATACTCCGGGATTTCGTTAGAGCTCGGATTAAGTAGGTACCTTCCTACTTATACCTAAGTACGTAAAGTCAGCGATAAAAGTGGGTCACCTATACTCTGCAAAGCTTTAAAAAGTTATTTTTTATGAATTTAAATCCCCCAAATGCGACTAATGCGATTTTTTGCCGACCGAATTGAAATCAAGAGATCTTCAATATAGCCAAAGATATTAAAGAAACTAACTCAAACACTGCCCAAGTAGAGATAAGTTTTATGGGACCACCACGCGGTCTATCGACCCTTTAATCACGGAAAAATTGGTGGACAAAAATCAAATAATATTTCAATAACAACCCAAATCCCGAAACACCCAGATATTAAAAATAATACAGGCGAAAAATACGTAAACTCGCAAGTTATTTAATAATAGAGTCTGAAACGTCTTTCTCACCACCCAGCGGTCAGCCACTTTGAATAAATTTTTGTTCCGCTGTCTCGATGGTGCGTGCTTACATTTTTAAGTCAAATTGACTGTCGGAGGTGGTCGTGCATTCCCATATTACTATTCAAGTCTTACAATTATCATTACGCACGGAGAAAACTTGTAATTACATACATCTGCAGCAAAACTAATCGTTGTCTTGAGTACAAGGAAATTTTTGCTGTATGAAAAATAACGTGACGTTCTGTTTTGCCATGCTAAACGTAAAAGCGGTATCTCAAGAAAAGCCAGTTTCGAGAAAATAGAAGTTTTGTAAATATAGTTTGATATAGACATAATGGATTGTTCTTTTGTTTATTAGGATATTCTATATTTTAATTTAGCTTAGCACGACAGTGTTATTCACCGCTTCTACTTTTTAAGGTTTCGTACCCGTAGGGTAACCGGGATGGAAACCGGGAAGGGTAACGGGACCCTATTACTAAGCCTCCGCTGTCCGTCCGTCCGTCTGTCTGTCAGCGGTCTGTGTTGCCTGTGTCTCATGATCCGAAATAGGTAGAAATTTTCACAGAATATTCTGTTTCTGTTGTCGCTGTAACAACAAATAATATAAACAAATTAAAGGGGGTTCGGGATACTACGATGGTACGGAACCATTCACGCGCGAGACCGACTCGCACTTGGCAGGTTTCAAGATAATTATGGTGTATTCTTATAGGAAAAAAGCAATGAGATTTTTGTATCTGTTCTTAGCGTTTCTGGGCTATTGTATTAAATTTTATCAAATTCAATTGTATGCTCTCTTCATCTGCTATTGTACTTCAGTCGCACTGAAATCATTTCCTCCTTCTTTCAGAGCTGTTTCCTCTTCTCCCTTCACCCAACATGGATCTTAAACAGTTAGTTCGTTATTGTCGGCTTTAACAACATCCTGTAAACAGTTCTTGGACCTCTTGCGGTGTCTCAGTAATGCAAACCTTTTCCGATGGACCCACTAGAACGATAGAACGAAGTCAGGTCAATTCAGTGCTTAACTTGGATGGAACTACATACTACATTAACGCCTATTAAGATGGTGGTTGCTACTCTAGTTGTTCAAAGATGTCAAGAATGCCTTCGCACTCTTGCTAAGCACTACATTTATTGTTCTGACATAGGACTTCTGCTCGCATCACCAAAGCAAAATAGATTTTATTAGCACACGGTAAAGTTTAGTACTAGCGGTTGGCTGATTCACTTGGTCCTTTACCACAGGAGTGCCTGTGGTCTCTCATTTTACCGTGTTTTTTTTATATCGTCCGGGCTGCCGGCTGTTTAGATCATTTTATGGCTTCTTGCTGAAGTTTCTAACTATTAGTTTTATTGTCCTCAAACTATACGCATATTATGTATCTTGACCTACGTATATGTATATCTTTGATGACTTCTGATTTCCACTGTTATTCTCTCTTTGATAAATAACTGAATGAGATTTGTATCTCCTTTTAACGGTGCTAACTGCTAAAATCACCTTTCCATTTAGCACGGTTGTGAGCCTGGGATTAGTCAGTTCATACCTACTAAATTGTAAACATATGTAGGAGTACTGTTAGACACATTACGAAGGACCATGAAGCGTGGCATTAGGGGCCTGCCTAACAGTGAGCGGAATTAGGTCGAAATGATGATGATGACAGACTTACTTGAGTTTCCATACACATTACATATCGTTACTTTAAGCCCATGTAATAGTGTAAGCTAGGCAGCTAAACGATATAAAAGATTCTAGCGTCAGTTGAGTTAAATCGATCCCTGAATGCCCCTGATGCAAGCGCCGCGTTTCGTTGTCAACAAAGGTATTAATTTACTAAGAGGCTATTGTCACGTGTTGTACTTAAGTATTAATAGCTGGTCCCCCCTGCTGGGTTTCACAGAATTTTGATTAAAGTTACATAACGACGTTCGTATCCACGTTCGGTGTCTGATCTTCATTGGCGCGTGGGAATCGTCTCCGGCTATGCAATTAGGGAACGCCGGGAGCGGGGGCTATAGTCAATTACTGCGCACTGTTTTATTGCGACTCTCCTTGTCGATGCAATGAAACCTCAGCCGGAACATAAACATAAGATGCATCATAAACTTTATTGCTCCCGATTTGTTTCATTTGCACTTGCTGGAATTCCTAGTTTCACACTCATTTGGTTTTTAGTAAATGGAAACAATAAAAATGCTGATTGGATCTGTTTATTAGCATAATTCTTGGCATCCGTAAGTTAATTAAGTACAATCCAAAACAGCAAGTTAAATACATAAATCATGAAAAAAGTTGTCATTTATCATTAGTAAAGACAGCCTTTCCTTGTTGTTTTTTATTATGTTTATAGCTACCTACTCAACTGTTGTAATTCAATGAATGGGAACGTGCCTTCATGTTCCACATTTTTTAAATTAATAAGATTCTTTTTTTCACCTCCTGTCACCTACTCATGCGTAGCAAAACACATTAAGCAATTCAAACCACCTCGTGCTCTTGTATAAAAACCTAGTGAGAAAGTGATCGCTAAAAAAAATAATTAAAGGAAAAAATCTATATCATGTCATCATATGTGTATTGCCGCGTCTTCGTGTCAACGACCTAAACCAATTATAGTTGCATAATAGAATGTTTTTTTTTTCCAATGATTGAAATTGGTTTTTTCAAACCTTAGCCAATTTTCGATAACTATACAGATAGCGTCATAGTCGGTTAGATGGCTATAGACATGCGAGTGATACTGTCTTCGTCGTGATATTTTTCCTAACTAGTTTTCATAGTATCCATAATTAAATAGTATCTACCAACTAAAACGTTTGAACATTGGTACCTATCTAAGTGCACTATGTAGAAAAATAAAAGTGAGTCTTACATGCATTTATTTTACTGTTTATTTTCTTGTATTTGTCAAGTAATTATCGTATAGATTTTTCGTGTTCACAAGTGATTTCTCTGGTAGAAAATTGAGACACGAAAAAGGTATTTGTGTTTTCGAATTTCATGGGATTATATTTCGATGTTGACCTTTAATTTTGAGAATACCTGTGCATTTTCGTCTTGTGCCAATGCACTTTGAATAGACAGTTGTGTAACTATTATACCTACGTACAGATGTACTATATTATTATTTGGTAAGTGTAACTAGTATAATTGTTTTTATATTGCAATATTTAATTCCTGCAAAGATTGTTAATTCGTCAACACTCGGGAAGTGTTGTCTACCCAATTTTAATAATAAATAATTATTCACGTTGTTCTTGCATGAAGGCGGTTTTGCCTCTGGTTCATCAATCAGGAAGCTTTGATGTTTTAATTTAAAAATACTTAATGCAATATTTACCTACCATATTTACATACTTACATAATATACATAATGCAACACTAATGATACTGATAGGCAATGACGGAACTGTAGGCAGAGCCAAGTTACGTGTGCATGCACCTTAATATTCAATGATTTCAATTCTACATGCAGTCGATTTGAGTCCAGTAACCAGTGACGATGAATAATGCAGTCTAACATTGTATTTTATTCAGTCATTCAATCCTTTATGCGTATAAATAGATTTCTCCGAATCGTCTTATAACTTAATCTTATTAATAGATACTAATCTATCTAATAGTTAACCTCTTCGCGTACAATGAACCTGATTTCAAATCGATTCCAATTTGATAAATCAAGATTTTGATGACCGCTACTTTTGTAAAAATCACTTAAGCCAGCCAATAAAATTAATTGACTTGATAATTACTTATCGTTCTCGATACAAATGTGAGGAGGTGTTCCTAGCAAGTACGTATATTTGTTAACTACGTCATAAATAAAGTCTTAATGGAATAAATTGACTTCTCATCGGTGCTAATCATTGAAATACGATATCTAATCGGATTTGTTCAATGTGTACGGAATTAATGGGAATACGCTGAAGTTCTTCTAGTTTGAACTTAACTGTCCCGTACCTTCTTTAGAAGACATTAAGGTGGTGGCGTCAGGGTAGCCCGCCAAATTCAATTTTTCTTACGTTTTTTGCAATTTGCATCAGGTTATATGTTGATGAAAAATGAGTTGCGCGTCACGTGCTACTGACGTATGTAGATACAGAATCACAATCATGAAAATAATCAATATAACCCTGTAGTTCTTTTAACCCTATTGAATGACTTTTCATGAAATATTCATTGAATAGGGTTACATGAACTTAGAGGGTTATATTGATGATTTTTATGATTGCTGATATTTGTAAGATCCAACGTAAAGCTCGGCCTTGGCCCGGACTTACAGTCTATTTCTGAAATAAATATTTGAACTTAAGAACCTGTCAAATTCTACTTTAGCAATATTCCTTCGCAGTGTTTCCTTCGTTTATAGGTCCAGTTAAGTTTGACAAGCTCTCAACTTCTAATTCTACCTATATTAAATTCATAAAATTAATTAATTTTCTTTGTTCATTAATAAAACACATCTTTTACATTTTTATATATTCCGATGTAAATTTATAAAAAAACGTAGGCTATCAGCATCAGGAACAAGGTCCAGGCTGCCAGTGGTCAGGGCTCCAAGGAGGGAAACGTCTCTGTCCAGGAGAACTGCTTTCTGAATCAAGCCCTTGACCCAGCCGTGCAATCAGAGCCTCCTAAGGTGTTGGTTGAGGCTCTTTGCTATTTGTATTAGTCACGGAAATAAAATTAATTGCTCTGCTTAACAGATCGTTGGCAGATTTTTGTTTCACTTTCAGAAGAACTTCTAAAGATAAAAGTGATACATCTAAGGAGGCTCTCGCTTGGCAGCTGGATCAAGGGCTTGATTCAGAAAGCAGTACTTCTGGACACGGCGCGTATTGTCAGGAGGTTCCTCTCTCAACTGAACAGCCCTGACCATCGGTAGCTCGGACCCTGTTCCCAATGCTGGTGGGCTACTATTTTTTATATTTTTAAATATTTCTTTATATTGTTTTATATTTGAATATTTAAAAATGTAATATATATGTATTTAAATGAATAAACGAAATAGTAAAGTGATACCCTTATCTTGCTTAGCGTTAGCATAGCTTAGTTTGGCTGGTCAAGCAATATAGACAGGCTTCCTGCGCTAACATGAATTCCTATTCAACCAGACAGGACGACATAATTAGGTAGGTGTAGATACGTAGACAGTAAATAGACTAATAACAAGTCAACTCGGACGAAACCGTGGGGGTCGCGCTGCATATTCCTCAATGAACTCAAGTCTCTTCATAATATAAACTGGTGTAGATTTTATCTTGTAACATTATACTAATCCGTCCTGTCGAGCAATATTAAAGTTGTTGAAGCTCATGTACAGTTTATCTCATGTTGAGAGAGGATCATAGACAAGACTTTTTGCTTGTATTTCTATCAAGCCGTATTATGAATTCATAGTTAGAAAATTAATAGACGAAAATTAGACGCTATATAGATGCAACGCCTGATAAGTATTCCATTAACATGGTTTTTGTTCATGCAGGTATGTATCATATTTTGATGATGAATAAAGAAAACTGTTTAAGTGGCACCCAAAACCTACTAAAGAGTTAGAAAACACATCAACTGTTTCTTCTTTTATTTTGTGTTAAGTCTATTATGAACATTAAGTGTGAATATGCCTTTACAGGCAATTTATGGAATAATCCAACTTTATGGTTAGGTACTTTCAAGAATAGGATAATTTTCTTGTGTTTCTAGTACCTAACAAATGTTAATTAATGTTGTTAATTTTAGTATTATTATAATAAACTAGCTTATGCTAGTTTATTATTATTTAGCGGGCTTATGCCCGCGGCTTCGCCCGCATGAATTTCGATAATTGTCCCACGAGATCATACTACCTACTATAAAGTATTCTAAGTAACACTTAGAATCAGAGATGTTATAGATATGATATTTCGGATCTGGATACGGATATGGATATAGGAATAATATTATATCGGTTTCGGATACGGGTACGGATATGTAATTATTTCGGATTATCCGTTAATTTCGGATAGTTTCGGTTACGGATATAATAAAAAAATAACTGGTTATGAAAGAGTTTATGTTATGACTAGAAATAACAAACAAACTGCAAGATTCACGTAGCGTGCGAGTGATGAAACAAAAACCTGTCGAAACTTGTCGTTCTATTTAGAATCCGCCCTTATACGAAACTATCTGAATCTATCCGAAACTTGTGAAACGGATACGGTTACGGTTACGAATACATTTTTATTTCGGATATCCAATAGTTTCGGTTACGGTTACGGAGCTCCATAATATCCCTCCAGGTTCCAACTATCTCTCTGCTAAATTTCACCCGAGTCCGTAGTTTTTGCGTGCAAGAGTAGGTACAGACGCCAGCACGTCAACCTACCCGAATCTGTCAGATTTTCCCAACCAACCTTGAACTTAATGTCATAGAGATAAAGTTGAAAATCTAGTAAAGAAATCTGACAGATTGTAGTAGCTTGATGTGCTGGCGTCTGTACATCTATACAAACTTTCGCATTTATACTATATTAGTAGGATGTTAAAGTTACATTGTTAGCTTTTGAGAACGACGATGAGTACCACCCACCTCCTCAGTTCATACGGTAAATAGCTGTAAGCCTAAAACATTGGCAGTTTATAGCTTCGATTTAACAGCATACTCGTTTTAATTGCTTGTCACAATATAAGACATAATACAATATTATAGGATATAGTAAAAAATACCGTACGTTTTTGATACAATGGGCCTAGTCATACAATTAAGTAGGACCCATGTATACCGGGTATTTGTTAGAAGACCCGACACAATTACCTACTTATATAGTGTTCTACAACAAAAGGCGTAAACAGACTCTTAACGAAGCCGAAAGGCACTTGTCCTCCCCGTCATTGCGATCTTTTTTTTGTTCTTTACTATACCTAACCTTCTAGTTTTGGGGGTTGACGCCCAGTTCCAACATTTTCACAAGTTTTTTTTAAATACATTTTTTTAATGTAAGATTTTTACTTTAAACACCTCCAGGACCCCTTTGCTATTCAATCCATCCATCAGTACAATGTTTTGAGTGCGCTACATAGAGTCCTTCTGTAAAACGTAATTTTTCATCCCAAAAAAAAAGTCGTTTCCTAGCAATAATTTTTGCGTAAGGTTACTTAGTTTGATGTACAGAATTTTTGGTTGACAGCTTCGTGAAGAGTCTGTTTACACCCTGTATTTAAAAAAAAAACCCCTGTCCGATCCGTGAGTGAATTATGAGGTATCGAGATTAGATTCTATTTATGTACCTAAACCTGTTTGGAGAACACGTAAAAAAATACTCCGATGAAAATTAAATTATAATAAAATAAAATGTACTAAAATGAGGAACCTTATATGGCAATTTGGGCGGGAGTCGAGCGGTCGCTTCTCGGCTAGTGACGTCATAAAAAAAACTATTGACGATCGAACTATTATGCCGAAGATGGTCTATAGTCCCTTTTAGGTGTATACAAATCAAGGTCCTGAGTCAACACGATAAAAAGATATGGGCAAATTTAGATTTTCGCGAAAACCTTATTTTCAACTTTTTTATTTTTCGGAATTTTCCCTTTACTTGTGCTGTAACACCTCGCTTTTGACCAAAATTGACGATTCTAGGTCAACCGGAAGTACCCTATAGGTTTTGGGTCGAAAACCTATATTATTATGGTAGTTCCCGTTGACCTAGAATTTGGCAAGAAGCAATGTCTTACAGCACATGTAAAGGAAAAAATTTGAAAACCGCAAATATGTAGTTTAATAACAAAATACCTACAAGGTTATACAGAACCCTCGGTGCGCGAGTCCAACTCGCACTTGGCCGATTTTTTTTATTTGAAAATCGCGAATTTCTTTTTAATGTTACCCGTAGAGATATTAAGTTCAAAATTCCAAATGTCAAACAACGCGCCTAAGTTTTTAAAGCTACCTATTAAATCTTAAATGCTATCTTAAGCCATCACTCACAGTACACCTACACGTCATAGAGGTTACAGACTCCTACGGTAAAACAATTAGCACTAATTGTGACCCCAAGCATTTTGCCTAATAGGTACGCAAATCCTTCATAAGCCCAGCCCTAGGGTAAATTTGCTAATGTAATTGCTATTATCACGTACAGAGCGCAACAGTGCAGGTAGGAGTGTGGTTAGGCTGTAAAGTCGAGGGACCAGGTTCTGTACCTGTCTGTGTACCTATGTGAAATAATTATTTCGTGGTCAATATAAGTTCTCTCCGTTTATGTAATTATTGACCGTACCAAACATCACTAGGTTTTCATCCTTGGAACCGCACTGAGGTCTGAGATGACACGATACTCTTGACATTACTATAATCTTGCAAGAAGCATTTGATTTATTGAGCTATACCTATTTTCATGAATGTATATGCCCCAAGCTATTTAAGCAGTTACAAAGTGCTCCTGAAAGGAAAACGAACTCTAATATATAAAGCATAAGAATTTATTTAAGAATTGGTCCCAAATATCTTTAAAATAAAATAACTAATTCCTAACACATAATGTAGAGCTAGATAAAGCATCCATTTAAATATATAAACCCAAATATTAATGAAGCCTAGTAAAACACACATTTTGCACACACATAGCAGAGTACCTACGCAATGAATGTAGACACACCTATACTTGAATAAGGGCCCTGGTCATCAGTACCGTTGCGTGTTGCTTACTGCCGTCAATGGTCAGGTCGCGGTGCCTATAACCTGCGCCCTATCGATCCATATAAGTACAGCATAATGCCTCTAGGCAAGCACTTAAACTAGCTTTGAGAAAGTCCATCAGGCTTTAAGTTAAGTGTACAAGCATGTTACTTAGGAACGCATTACTTGAATTGCGATGGAACCTACATAGAGTGAGTAAACCTATTATAATCAATTAAAGTCCGAAATATAATTTGGGAAAATAAAATCATGATAGGTACTTATTTGCTACGACCTCTAACGTCTAACTACGCTCGTAGCATGATAGTAGCGAATCATTTTTCGTAGGCAAATGTGGGTATTTGTTCAATTACAGTGTTTCTTCAAAAGACTATTCAAATGTAAGTTCGAATGCTCCGTCTATTTATCTATTGTCTTGTCAGCGTGAGAGTTTCTTTGGGACTGCACATTATAGTGTTTGTATAGGTTTTTTTTAATTATGTTTTTTAGAAAGTGGTACCTACGCCATATTTTTCTTATATCTTTTAAATACTTTAACAAATCTAACGAAGGAGTAGAATAGTTCCGCAGCCTTGATTATTCGTTCAGAAAATTAGAACCAGGTTAAAATTCCGTTATAGGTCACTCTGAACGAACAAACCAATAAACAAACCGAACTAAACGTTTGATTGCGAATTTAATTTAATTACGTTACGCCTTTTATATCAAAAGTAGAATAGGCTTCTGATAAGCCAGTCAAACAAACCATGAGTAATTGAATGACTAACATGCACGGAACTCTAAAAATCGATTATGTTCTTCCAAATAACTAGCTCATTAATTAACTGTAAATATTAAAAAAAACTGCGCCTAAAATGTTTTTTCATACATCTATTACTTTTTTGCGACATGAGTGTTTAATTCAATTAAGTAACCATTACACCGATGACAGGCGGTGTCAGCGCAGGCGCACAAAAAGTTGTCGCGGACGTCGGCCCGCAATCACGAGCCAACAACCACTGACACATGATACATGACCTACTTAGCCCCATCACTAATAACTCTAATCAGGATAATTGTAATTAATTAGCACCGTTACTTCTAACAAAGAACAACGCAAAAAAATTGCAAGTTGCTCAGGCGCAGTGCGGCTCTGAACCGTTACTGTTATGGATGAACAGAATTCCCAATCTCTCATGACTTCAAAGAGAAATACCACTGACATTTGTACTTGCTATTAACGAAATATTTTTGACCAGTTCTTATCGCGATCCCCATAAAACAAGTGGACATGTAATGTATGGGCTTCTCCGTGTTATGTACTTACTTTATACGGACACTTTGAAAGTATAACATGTTTGTAGGTATGTAGGTGGAAAATCGAATGAATAACACACATTTATGACTGCCAAACTGGAACAAGTTTGTCGGAGTTGGCGCAGTACGTCTGGGAAATCAGCAATCAGAGATGTCAAGGAAAAGATTCGGCGGTTTCACGTTACATAATGTTGGTGAACTTCGCTGACATGGCTCAAACTTGTGTCGTTTCCCGAAATCAATGTTGTTTGCGATCGCCGTGGCCGCTGCCCCTCCGAGGGTGGCACACCCCCGCTCTATAAATCACTGTCCGAATTACGGCGTTTCTATAATATTTGTAATCCGGTGCTGGGCACGCGGCCGCACAACAATTGATACACCCTACCCATACCCTATGCGGTCCACTCACAAATTAATTGAAACTAGTTTCGTCCTCGTTAATATTTTGATTATGTCAAGTTCAAATCCTCTTGCTTATACGTATATTTCAAGATAGGACCTTCAATAAACATTGTAAATAAAAGTTTTTCTCACCCACATCAATAGGTATTTTTTGTTTGCCCCATATCATTTTCATTTTATTAGCCGTTCAAGTATGGGTAGTCTCTCACTATAGTTCAAGTAGCGGTAGTACAGGTTGCTAGTTCATCACCTACGAACACCATTACGAACCTGATTCCCGAGCTGGCTCACACATACGCGTAGCTAAACAGTTTGTATACATATTAACACAAATATATCGTACGCACATTAATTGCCAAGTTTATGTCCTATGAATAAACTAAGCATTATTATCAAGATACTGTAGAATATTGTATAAAATGAAGGAGGTACGTAATATAGAGGTATTATCGCTAATACCCAATTATAGACTCGCATCAGATCGGCGGAGTGGGGAAAGAAGATTAGGTTTTCAACCGCAATCTATAGGGGTGAGAGCAAACGGTATTAAAATGTTTCGATCTCCACTCATGGACAGACGGCGTCACGTAAAATTAAATAAATTGTTCCTACGATTACATTGCACTTTCTCGTCAAATAATTATATGTGTTCTTCAGTAATTAAAAAGTTACGACCATGTATCGTGATTTCTCTGAGTATTGTTGCTGACATGTTAATCACTGCATTTGCATTTTGTACAATTTGTGTGATACATACTCTTACAAGTCATTAGAATCTCCCGGGCAAATTATACGAGTATTTTTTTCTCATTGGTTTTCTGTAGATACTTTTACGACCTAAATATAAAGTTCACAATAATTACGAATGCAAAATATGACCTGCTCCAGTGCAGGAGCACGCGAGGCATGTATGAAAAACTGGCCAAGTGGCCAGTATCTTGTTACACATTATACGCTTCATCGACTTCTACTCGGTATTGACACGATCAATTATACAGATTACTCCTACGATTACTCACATATTGAATTCCCTATACCTGACCGTAACCGACCGTACTTTGTTTACTTCTTTCAATCGTTTAACAGCCCATTAGTCTCGCGTTACTTTATTGTTTTATTTTTCGCAAGTTTCCCTTTTCCAATATGGTTTTCGCCCTGGATGATGAAACCTAACACGATTTCTATGGTATTGAAGAAAACTTGTTTACAAGAGTTCGTTCTATTTACAGATGTTTAAAACAAGTTGATCCCACTCAGTAGTCTAGACGGAGCCCGGGAGGGTGCGCCCCCCGGGGAAATGCCAATATTGCAAACCAATACCAAGTCATCTTTATTCTATTTCCAACTTCGTCATTTCTTATTTATAAACGTTTTATTGCTGCGCAAGGATTTTTTTAAGATTTGAGATTTAATTTGATGGTGAAAGTTTTGTTAACATATTAATTACTATAAATAATAATGCTAACCATTAACTCAACATGCAACTGTATACATATTGGCTTGGCTGTATGTAAAATAAGCAGTAAGGGGAAAGTTAAAATAGCTCCGCAATTGCAAGTAAATCCTAGTGAAACAGAGGTGAATTTATAGGTCGGGAGAAATGTGCAAAAGATGGCGGCGTTCCAGTAAACACAAATAAACAACTATTGGATTAACGCGACTGGACAGAAAGTAGAATACCAGTCAATAATGTTCATAAATACCCAATCAATAGAGATCGGGTTATGCAGCTTAAAATCATGCAAATATGAATTATAAATGCTCAAAATATGCAACCAAAGTGTCAAAATATGAAGTGTAAAAAAATATGTGTGTAAAATTGGAGTAAGTAATATTTTGTACTCCTTCCGTACTTCAAAATATTGTATTTTTTTTAATTTACTACATCCTTGAAGGTTAAAGTCTTTTTGTTTTCTATACCGATTACTGATTCGAAATCTAGTAATTAAGATATTATTTTTGTAACTTGAATACGATCGTTCTACATTCACTCAGGTCAATGGGCAGTATTTGAATTGAAATGCATTTTTGCGGGTATCATCTCAGGCACATTTTTGCATTATTATTTTTTTGGTTATATATACTCGTAGCTTAGGTAGTTAATATAATAAGGAAAATGCCGATTTTAGCTAAAACATGCATAGTATGCAAATGTATATGCAAATATGTAATGCATTTGCATATAATCCGGTCTCTACTAATCAGTAATCGTTACTTAAGTCATCTTTCATTCCAAATGTTTTTTTTTTAAACTTAACTTCCAACAGTTATTTAATCCTCCAGAATGTTAGAAATATTCTTTACCAGAGAAAGTAAAACAGATTAAAAACCTCATAAATACAAAATTCGTGTAACAAGATCGATCGAAGAATAAAAGACACAATAATCTGCCGAAGATAATGGTTGTAATACAAATCAAGAAAAAATAGGATTCGATGATTTTTTGTACGCATTTCAATATCTATTAACTATAAAGTCGGAGCTCGTTTTCGTAGAAAGAAAGTATTAATAGAGTATATTTTAATAATATCTGTGATAGAATCTCCATTGTTGAGTTTGGCAAAATCGTGAAACCATCCGCGCGTGAATCTTACTACTTAACGGTTCAACTTTGACATAGAAAAGTTCATGTCCAGTGACTCCAGTGCACAGTGGTTAGCCAACAACTACATACTAAGAAAAAGATCATCCAAAAATACACTAAATAACACACGTGTTAAAATTTATGTTAATATAAACTTATTATAACATAAATCAATGGATTCGACATTATTTCGAAGCGTCATGATTTCATAAATAGTCAAAAATTATGGCACAAATAATAAAGTGCACCAAAAACACCCAACAGCATTTAGATATCAAATGCGTAGGTGGCATTTTATTGATAAGAAGTTGTATAGAAATATAGAGATAGATTTTAAAAGAGTCAATTCATGAAACAAACAATATTAAGCAAGTACTTTTATGGCGAGGGTCGATAATAAGATACTACAAAATGATGAGGCAATACGTGACTCTAATCTGCACTTGCTTCCTATCAATGATAAGGTTCCGAGGTTCGAGGTTAGTATTATGATCATGATTATCGTCAGCCAGCAATTTTGCTGGGCAACAATAGATAATATACTTACTTTATCTATAAAGATATGATATCATTGCATTATAAAGAGAGACGTCATAGATGCTGTGCCCATTGACTTGGATCGTAGCGCGAGGGCGCGCGTGCCCGGTCATCGACCACTACACGTCGCGCAAGTTCACTCGCGCATGGGAAGTAGGAGCTGTTGCGCGCGCGCAAGCGCATGTGTCTCCGATACTGCTCAAAAGAGACCGCTCACCGACCTCACCTTTACGCATCCGGGATCAAATTTTCACCCACTCACATAGTATTATATTGCGAGTGGTGAATAGGAAATATTTGCTGTAAATAATTCCATTCTAACTCTTAACTCCCTTGCAGTAATTATTGACTGTTGATTTACGAGCACGTAAAATTCTTAAGGGTTCATTTTGTATATTACCATTTTGTGTTACACAGGAAGCTTACCTATAACCGTACGTTGAGTTTCTGTCTTTTCTTTCGGCTGTATTATTATGTTGTTTCCAAACTTCATTTATGGGTTATTAGACAACACACCCAACCATTTTTCGTGACAAAGGAAACTTTACGTTTTACGAGGCCACAATTTTAGAACGAAGAAAAAGTAATTTCGATTTTCCCCCTTTGTTAAGAAATTCATGTGAAGCGTGTTTAACTCCACTAAATCAAAGCGAGTGGGCATAAGTTTGTTTCTTTCTTTAAATGCTTACGCCTCGCACGTTACCTTCCGGTACATTGATTGAGTAAGAGGAATTGAAGTTTAAACAATCGCCACACATTTCATATTTCTTGGGTCGGTAGGATTGTTAGGAACCACTCGATAATCGGTATACGTCTTGGAATACGTAAGCGAGCGAATAATGAGTCTTGATTGGCAACCATTGCATCGCTCTTACTGCACATATGCCTCGCGTGACAGAATATCAATGCCTTTGGAGATTTCCGTAATGAAACTCGTTCTTAGAATTAGCATAATTTTCTTATAATCCAATTTTGTCGTCTTAATACTGTTATTTAACTGTTTCGCATACTATTACCTGGTGGCGAATATTAATGAATCTTTTGTAGTATCCTATTTAAATCAACTTGACGGGGCTTCTAGCACAGTTATTATAGATACTATGACCATATTTTCTTTTAAATCTCTCAAAGATATGTAAATTTTTGCTCTACCAAATTATAAATTATTGCAATGGCTCCATTAATTCTGTTACAAATTTTGTTGACATCAACATATTTTACAACTGTTTATAATTTAAATGACTATTTGAGAATTAATAAATTATGTCCGTTTCGTGCACCTTAGTTATACATCTTTCTCCAGTGGTTTTGCGGTACTGAGTGTCTTCAAAGCAGACTAAATTGTAGCCAGGAGTAATAGGCGTGAGCATTCCCTTCAACTTTTTGTGGAATTCACGTAGTTATCTTTTTATTATTTTTTGTGCGAAAGTTGCTTGATAACCGAGGTGACCGCAGCGTGCAATATTCTCGTGCGGTTGGCTCTAGCACTCTACCTGTCTATTGTTCACACTGGACGAGTGCTGCCTTTTGTATTGATAAACCACGTCGTAAAATCCACGTTGTTTTCTCTCCAGTAATATTCACACTTCGAATCGACTTGAGAAAAGTTATAGTTCGACTCAACTTTAAACAGTGGTTTGCAGTCATTTAATTATGTTGTAAATGCATCGACATATTACTGCATTTTTTTAGTTTATGCTTTACTAGCTGATGTCCTCATCTTGGCCTTCATGGGGTTCGGTAATTGTCTCATGGGATCATACTACCGGGATATATCCTATGTGTTTCCAGACTATAATTTTGCTCTGTGCCTTTCATCCAGATCCGTTCAGCCGTTCTGGCGTGATTGAATAAAAAACATCCATCCATTCAAATTTTCGCATTGATAATACTAGTAAGATTTAAATTGTTAATGTCTTGGAAAATAGTTGAGCAGATGTTACAAATGACAATAATTTCAGTGTTGAATTAAGTGCTGCAAATATCTCTATCCATAATAGGTAACAGATGAAACACTATAACATATCAAAAGTTTTGAAGACATGTTATGCATATTTTGGTATGGTTGGCGCATAGCATGGCTGAACGATTGACTGCTGCGCAGCGTATAGAAGGTTCGATTCCCGCACGACACAAATATTTATATGGCGTACAGGTAGTTGGTCCGGGTCTGACTGTTTGTGATTGTGAGTTTTAATGTGTGTAAACGCACCCACTATAGGAAATTCACAGTCAGGGGCAAGATCTTTAAAAAAAATTGGCGCTGACAAAGTTGCAATAGATTCCAAGCAAATGTCACATAGAGAATGAAGGGAGAAGTAAATGGAAGGAGCATAAATGTAAAGTATAAATATACCGTAAAAAAAAACAATGAAAAGTAAGAGGGAGAAAATAAACACTAAAAAGTTACAATACAAATCACTACACATAACAAATACATAGCTATGGATAATTTCCAAGCATGCAGCTCAACACAAGCGATATTTGCATAAACAATAACAGCCTTACCAATTAACAAATGCAAATATCTTATCTGCCTACAGTATTGCTGTCACTTTCAAATAGGTCTTTGTTGAATACAACATTCCATAGGCCACCAACCACTTCACAAATTACTGGTCACAAATATTTCTGATTACATTCGTTGTGAAGTCAAAATCTCGGAGATGACTATGCATGAATGCAGACTTGAAGAATGTTTATCTACCCATAATAATGATGTAGACCACACATTATTCTTGGTCGCAGTAAAAACGAAACCCATCAATGTACCTCCCATTAGGGTTCCACTTTATGTCGTCATCAAGGAAGACTTGTATCCTTGCCCAACGCATTAACTTCAGAACAAAATATAATATTTACTGGCAATAGTCTACATGTCCATCCGCATGGAAATTAGAAATGTTATACATTTTTTAATCTCCTTCACATGGAGGAAATAATGAGCAAATTGAGGAAGAAGCTATGTGTATATGTTTCACAGTTCGTTCTAAAACCTAGTAGCTTTAGAACGTTCGCTAATTTATAGTGTTGTTCAAAAAATTCTGGTATTATCCTAACCGTTCGTAGATAGAGGCGATAAAAAGTGTCATATAATTTATTTATTTATGCGATGTCGTTAAAATTGGTTTGCGATAATAACTAAATAGAAATATTTAGTAGAAATATAAATACACCTACAGTTATTTATATCATAATTAACACAAATCTATGAATAAAGAGTTCTATGGACGTTTTATCATATTTTATTTATAACTTTATTTGATATATTGTTTTTGGTTGTTTGGGTTTTTTATGTAGCTGTGACGATTGAATCAGTATTGGAATTAAATGTTTGTTATTTCTTTCTACCTTCTGTCCCAAAAAACGTACAGCAGTTAACGTTAGTGTTACAGCTAGATATAAAATCGGAATGACAGACAAATCGCGTCTTCATTCTTCGTACGTAACCCATTCCCATAAACGGCTTCTACTGCATAATACATTTGTGGTGAAGGTCCGTAAAAGCTTATTTATTTATTACCAACCTTCTTCACTATATTCTTGTCTTGTCCCAATGTGTGAATTGCTTTCCTATAGGCTTTCTCAAGACAATACAGTTACCTTCTTAGCGAGTTCAACGTCATCATCACAATTGTCATATGCGGCTAATTGCTGTAAAAACTGAGCATGTTTAGGTAACGTGAGGTCTCACGAGTAAGTGCTACCATCTAGCACATAGTAATGATCGTAGTATAGCGTTACGCTCTCATGAATACCGTGATTACGTCGATTTACTCCATTATAAACACGGACTCACATTTCATTTGGTTTGAAGATAAAAATCTCAGTACAAGGGTGGGTAATTAAAACAATTAATTATGCGCTGTTATGTCACGTAATGCAATTACACGTCATGGTAATGACGGTATTAGACCGATACAGATCGCTACCACAGCCTTGCGTTTTTACTTCAGAGAAAACTTTGCTAGGTTTAATAGCACGAAGTGTATAACAGAGAAATACATTTTATTATAATGTCATTATTATTAATGGAGTGTTAAAGAGTGATCAAATGCTATTCAAACGTCATTACATCCATCAAAGGAATGAAAGTTATCTTTCACCTGATTCTAATCGTGATACGAGACGACTCGTTAGTGTCGCTATATTCGCAGATAAACGAGTTATTTGCTTTACACAAATAACTTTTTTGCATTAGAAAGGTAATTTTCTAGATCATTACCGTTTTTAGACTTCCGTAGCACAATGAGTTTACTTCATAATGGCAAAATCGAAATTATGAACACATAACTTGCACGAACTGTGGATATTGAACTAAGTATAGACTGACGGGTGGTTAGTGATTTACTAGGAAATTGATGAGAGAGCTGGGTTCGTGCTCGGGTCATTTACGCGGCAACCAAGCGGTGAAACCAAATCATACGGCTAAATAAGTTTCGTCGGATAATTGTTAACATTACGTACAATCGAAGCAACCGCAATCCGCATGATAGGTAAGGTAACGGACGCGTTTTTGCGTGTACTCGTTTAGATTCTAACAATGCTTTCTTAAACAAAAAACTGGTTAACTCAAATTTGGCTGCACAGGAATTGGGTCACTAAATCACTACACTATAGAGAACACAATACGTCCGTTAGTAAAGAAGGCAAATAATTACTTTATTTGTAACGAGACTCTATACAATTATCAGCAGAAAACGAAGGCACTCCACAAGCAATCGTACGTGATTTGTTGCTACCAAACATTCGTAATCTGTTACTAAGCGAATTGTTTTTCATATTCTAGTGAGATAGCTTCACAAAACGTTTTTCTCATGAATTATGTAGTATGTTATGTAGGTACCTAAATACTGACGTAGGACCGACCCTTCTTCCGTTCTGTATAATTTCATGTTCCGAAACCTGAATAAGTAATGCAACGATTCCGAAACGTTTCATAAAATTTTAATTTCGGTCGATATTACATCGTAACGTTTACTTACTGACATATTGAGTTTTTTTTTTAACACTGATACCATTTTGGGGTTCGACTGGGTGATCCGTATTGGAATTAGAATAGCTAGAGTTAGATTCAAATACCTATAGTTTCTTTAAATTTAGTAAATGGGATACGTAATTATTCGTTGTCAGAAATATATCGTGGATGATGTATGACCGTCGTAGGCGGAGCGGACATCCTCATATAAGCGAAGACAATGTTACAACTAGGAATGTCATAGCAATTTGCAACAATGACATAATACACAAACATGAAGTGGAACGAATCGTAATCCGCTCCTAAAACGCATTCGTTTCTTCACGCATTAGTGCATACGTGCTGCTATGAAAGATATTTCTTACCCAAGGTCGCCATGTAAGTTTACATAAGTACGTTGCCCTTGCAAGTCAACAAGTATAAATATCCAGCGTGAAATATAAAAATAGCAAAACCACGAAATACTTTGTAGGTTGTGAGGACTGAGGCGCATTCTTGGAAACGCTGCGTATCTACGCTTGACGTGATTAATACGCTTGCGTTGTTATGATCATTGTAAATCATAGCGAGGGGTACGGTCCCTAGGTATGCAAATGCAAAGCAAATTCGCGGGGAAATATAATAGTTGTAAAAGCCGTGTTCGTGGACAGGCCGTAACTTTTTACGATGGGGTATAATTTTTCTGGAAAGTGGAAGAGTGACTTTAGTAGTCTAGGCTAGGTGTAAATTGTTTTTATTCTCAGGATATTGAAGTTGCTATGCCTTAGAAGAGTTTTCTATTTTAACATCTAATACATATTTGACGGATGGTGCTTAAATATCAAAAGATTCTAAGAATAATTTAAAAACAAAACCGATTACATTAGGAAACAGTTTAACATCTAGAGAATGAGCGTTTCAACGTAGTCAGCATCTGAAATTTTTTCAACGTTCATGAAGATACTATTACCATGGACTTTTTCATGTTTCCACGTATCTATAGGGATAAATAATTCAAAAATACCTTTCTGTTTCAGATAGTGCAGGCAGATAACAGAGCATCGTATCTGGGCGCTCGTTGTCGGGCCAAAAGCGACTGTGGTGTCGCTAACTCGCAATGCGAGAGAGGCGTGTGCGCATGTCAGCCGTACTACGCGCAAGTTGACAACTCTACCTGCCTTGAATGTAAGTAACACTTTTATTTTTAAACAAAACTTTTAAATATATTTGTAGCTAGTCTGGCAGTAGCTACCATTCTTAGAGTAAAAGTGGTGCTGTTCCACAAACGATGGGGTGTCGTTATCATGTCATGCGTGTCCTGTTGATTGTTCATTAGATAAACTGATGAACGCTACTGAAGGCTCCAAACTCTTTAGTCCGGCCCTGGTTCAATCCATGGTCCGGAGCGAGAGGGAATGGGACGCCGATGCCTGCCATAGCTGCGGGACTGTTCGTAAGAGATACCGCGGCCCTGGAACAAAAAGGGCAAGGAAGAAACATGGATGGGTTTTAGTCGGTACAAGTCTGACACTCCCTTCCGCTCTGCCCAGAGCGGGAGAAGTCATTTGATGATTTCCCATACGAAAAAAAAAAGCGTCTAAACTCTTAACTCAGTTTTTGACCGACTCTATTTATAAAGGGTGTAAAAAGACTCTTAACGAAGCCGAAAGGCACTTGTTCTCCCGGTCATTGCGATTATTTTTTTGTTCTAGACCATACCTGAAAACCTCCTAGTTACGGAGATATTGGGGGTCAAAGTTCCAATTTTTGCACAACTTTTTTTTGAAATACATGTTTTTAATGTAAGTTTTTTCCTTTAAACACCTCCAGGACCTTCTTATTATTCAATCCATCCATCAGCACAATGTTTTGAGTGCTTTTTATTGAGTCCTACTGGGAAAAGTGATTTTTCAGCCCAAAATAAAAAGTCGTTTCCCAGCACTAATTTTTGCTTAAAGTTACTTAGTTTGATGTACATAATGCTTGGTTGACGGTTTCGTGAAGAGTCTGTTTACACCCTGTATAAGTATTTGACAAGTATTAGAAACAGGCCATGATTATGTAAAATGGCAATTTTATTGCTAACTGTATTTTTTATTTTGAATGGGGATCAAAATTTCATGACAAATGATAGTTGGACTCCTAAAACCATTTTCGTGTAGCTACAACGGTTACGGTAGCGGTAGTTCCCCTTACTGCCTCGCTAAAAGTTTCCACCCTGTATAGTGCCATCGACGCGCTAAGAAGAAAAAATTGGCTTCCCACAAGTAGGCTGGATAAAACAGCGATATTCTCTCATTTCTAAGCTAGTGAAAGCTTCGCAAAATGTGAACAGAGGCATCCGGTAAATGATGATTTTATAGTACCTGCATTGAATCGCCATTTTATCCTTTTTACCTTGCGCACATGCACGCACAGTGCGTAATTGACGCTCTTTGGATCGCGGTTTTCACCTCTCATTGGCAATACCTTACCTAATCACTCTCGTGTGGTTAACTCCGTGGTGAGGCTAACAAATTACTTTCACTCGTATGATCAATAGCATCTAGTAATGGCGGTAGTTTTCTGTTTTCATCATAGGACATCAACATTAACTTTTGTACAAAGTAGGTACCGAAAATCAATTTCGCTTTCCGTTCGTAATTTGTAAACGTTCTGTCTTTCTTTTTACCGACTTTGACAGTTACCGTTAAGGCTAAGTCGGTTCTTGGTTCTTTATTCAGATTCATTTCATTGTATCATTATTATAATAGTGAAAAGAGCGACTGAAAACGGATGAACAATAAACCACTTCCCATTCACACATTGCTTTCACTGCATTTCGCATAAATATTTTAATAATTCTCACAGATCTGTAGATATTAATGGCACTTTTTAGCGAGGCAAAAAAACGTTTACCTCGAATATTAAAAATAATTACATTCCATTTTGTCTAGACTTTATTGAACTAGGATCATCCAATTTCGGTTCGCCTAAAGCAGGGTTCCACTATACGAATTCAGACCGATTGGAAACGAAGCGAACGTTGTGCTATCGTACAATATCTCAGTTCTTTTATTGCGATAGTCCTTTATTTCCACGCTCGTCTCACTTTCTTTGGCACAAAAGTATGGGACCAAATCGGACAACTGGATCATGTGGATTACAACTTCCAACGGTTCATTCGATTATGTTGCGTATACTTCGAATAAGGACTGAGCCAAATTCGCTTTTATGGGTTCTATGATATCTTGACTCTGATAAAACGGAGTTTTTCTTAGGTTTGTTTAATTAGCGTGGTTAAGATGGATAGTTATAAAGAGGAACCACTCACGGATGCGTTGAGTAACATACTTTACGGACGAACAGGTCCAGTCAGGCGGCATTTCAAACTAGGATTGAACACAGGGCCCGCTAGAGCAACGACCATACTAACAGCGTAATCAATAATCATAATATCCCATCTTATCCTTTCTTGGTGCGTATTGCGTGTGTGAAATAAATGGAAATCTTTACTTAATTTTATTGCTTTGCCCTTATAAGTAGACTTTAAAGTGGCTGTGTCTCGTGAGGAACAATGCGTCAGAGAATTATTCATCGATGTCGTAAAAGACCCCGTTTTATTCATTTTCTTGCATGTTGTCTTTACGGTACAGTAATAGTAAATTGTTTGACCGATTATTTAGTCGTCTTTATTGGTTGTTGTATAAATTATAGTATACACATATAGCTAAGTTATATTTACTCTGAGGGGAAGTCATATTAAAATCAACAGGGCACCTTACAAAACAAGGAAGTCATTATAGGAAGACATTGATCGTTGGAAAGGCAACTGTGTGTCGGTTTAGATGCGAGCCGTCAGCTTGTCATCTCAAACTTCCTCGTGGTCAGTGTGCCAAACGTGAGCAATCACCCTGCACAGCATAGAAATATAAACCGTTTGATATAGACACAGATATAGCTTGACAGTCCATCTGTCAGCTGGAAATAATTGAGCTCTTATTAATCCTCTTTACAAGATACCGAGACTGCAAAAAGCTGTTCTCAAAATTTAAATAGTAGTGCTTAATATAAATAATACCTTGCTTTAATGTATACTGTAGTGTTTACATCGTCGTTAAAATAAAATAATTCGATGGTTGGTCACATTGTGCACGATAATTGAAATTGTCTTGTTTTCACGCTATTTGCAGATTTATTTTACGAGTATCACATTTTTAATAACACGATTGGACCTTAAATTATGCTTAAAGGTTAAATGGGTCGCTAAATAACAAAGGAAGGTTCAAGGTTGGGCTGCGGGCTGTTCGAAAGAGATACCGCGGCCCTGGAACACAAAGGGCAAGGAAGGAACATGTATGGGTTTTAGTCAGTACAAGTCTGACACTCCCTTCCGCTCTGCCCAGAGCGGGAGAAGTCATTTGATGATTTCCCATCCGTAAAAAAAAAGGTTAAAAATTCTATGTAAATTGTTGCCTTCTGGGAGCTTATATTAGCCTCGACACTCTCATGCTGTCTCGAACCTTGGGCTCGTTGCAGCATATCTTCAAATCAATTTATTTTCTTTAAGTATTTGTTAACTTTTCTAACATGGGTCCATCTCTATGCGCCTTCATCTCAGTGTTCATCCCCTTTCTAGCCATATTCGTAGCTTTTCTCGCTCGTATACGCTTATTGTGCCCATTTTATCCAGAAAGAGGTCAGGCGAAACTGAATTAAGTATTAATAGAATTGTTTTAGGTAGATCCCAAAGCTCTCGGTGATAAAAAATCCATAATAAAAGACAATACTACCTCCAACTGTGCTTAGTGCTAATAACATATCGAGCGCTCTAACAATAGAACCGCGGCTATGCGCCAGAATATTATAGTAACTTTAGTTCCGCAGATACGAGAGCAGGCCAGGAAATCTAACAATATTTATATGATCTCAATATTTGTAAAGCCAATGAGGATAAAACTATACCTAACCTCTACTCATCTATGGGAGACAGCAGCAGTGTAACTGGTGCAACATTTTTTTTTTAACTGTTTCGATGATATTGAGTTCCAATTTCAAATCTCCTGTAAAAAATGTATTGCTACGGAGTTCTTAAAAAAAGAGAAACAAATTAAATCTATGGATTAATTATTTTCTGCTTGCTCCATTACTTCTGGGAGAACATTGATTGCCCATTAGCAAAATGTTACAGACAAAAAAGGAATATATTAGCGGAACGTTCTCATCAGCGTTCGTAGTTTAATGGTAATATGACGCTAATAAATCCTTGTCGTCTAAAGCTGAGTGCATGGACGCAACGTGAATATGTCCATCTCGTTTATTTGCGGTAGGTACCAATTTAAATAAACTTGTTGATGATTACGAGAGCGGCCCCGTCGGCAAGCTTCGACTGACTTATCGTCCGGTTTGCCAGCCGTAAATTGGTCCCGCTATCCTTCGAGGGTATGAAATGTAGGACTATAATAGACTCTTATCCATTTTATTTATTTACTATACGAGTCCGTTAGTACTGAAACTACGATTGCGTTTTCTTCCGTGTAACCTCTTTAACGAGTCCAATAAGAATATATTTTGGACCAATGATCACATATCAGGAGCCGCGACCACCTTTAATTGTCGATTTAAGCACAATTCTAAAAGCGTGAAATATTTCCACATGAATGAGGCCTCCAAAACTAAAAGTGTGGCTACTGAAACACATCCGGTATTTAAATACCATGCAATACCAATAATCGTTATCTAGGACGCACCGAGACAAAATCTCATGAAGGCCATGGGTAAAGAAATGCCATCACGAATGTAGAAGGCATCAGATACGCTAAAGATTAGTGGATTCTCTGTAATAACGGTACGCAGACACAATATTTATTGCTTTTAAATTGAAGACAAACACACAAACATTTCTATTTATAGAAGTTTTAATGTTTGTTCTACACACATTCGTTTGGGAAGCTTTCTTTCTAAGGACACATTAAAGAAAGCGCTATAATAAGTTTTGTTCCGCATGTCACGCATTTGCGGCAATATGGTGGAAAATATGACACCATGCATTTAAGAAGAAGTTGCAGTGTATTAATACTTTCACTGTCCGCGAAGTAGACACAAACGCAGTGAACCATTTGTGGGTTATTGGACAGGGAAAGGCTTAGATTGAAACGAAATTTTCCAATCAAAACTTTAATTATTCTATCATTTTAATTATAAATAATATTCCGTGAGTCCTTGCTGAGTTTCTAGCAACAAAAAATTACATTGTTTTGGAAACTTTGAACCGACAGTAAAACCACCGGATTTCCGTCCATAATTTATGTTTAATCCAAAGGCCTCAGTTGCTTATGTCTCCAAGTAATTTTGTCACCTTGCCGGTACGCCGCTTTAACACACAAAATATGGAGGCACGTACTAAGACGTGTCTGGGTACCATGTCAATGCATGTAAGCATGACTTACAGTTTTTCTGAGCAGCACAAACGCCCATTTTGCATTCATTAACCCACTTATGCATAGTTAACAAGCGTGCAGTTTCTTACGATGTAAGTATCGTAATTCAAACGCGATATCTAAAAATACGTATTTTAAGATATCTTGATTTTGGAATATATGTATACCTACACTCGAGATCGTATTCCTGTTAGTGTTGACTACGTCTAAACAAATATGTTTCGGCTACTGCAAAATAATAACGCTTCTTTACGCACAATTTGTTGATTATTGTGGCCTTAAGCGCTTTTGTAAAACCAAGCATAGTACCTTCAAAAATCACACTGCATACGCCTGCAGTTCCGTCTCCGGCAATATCTGCATTATCATGATCATCATTGACAACCTTATTACACTCACAGCTTCATCAGTTCATCTTGTTTGTGCCATTTTTTTCTGGAATGTGCGAGTCTCATCAGGTATCTCATATAGTCAAGTTTAAAACAAGTTTAATAATTACTTTATCTTCGTCAACGTAATTTCTCTGTTATTTTGACCTTTTTTACTGTTTGTTGCTCTGATTTTACTTTCTGCATTGTTCTTCAACGTATCATTGTTATTTTCCGAAAAGCTGTGTTCTTTTGTTTACAAATTATAACAACGTCCACTGTAGGTACAGTGTAGTGTAAGTAGGTAACTGATATAATTTATTGTTTTCTTTGATTTTCATCACCGTTATGTGGATGGACTGATTGTGGGTCTATCTAATACTTCTTCTTTTTCTTCAACCTTTGTCCACCCAATGCTGAGTGTAGATCTCTGCCAAATGTTTCCACTTTTGGCAGTTTTGTGTCATGCATGGCTCTCCAGTTTCTTCCGAATACTTCTTACAAATTCAGAATTGCAAATATAGCCGTGTGTCCGTGAGATACACTTTGTGCTAGAGACATGAAGTGTAATTGCGACTATCTATAACTGTCCCCGTACAATATACAAAGAAGGTGATTTAGGGCGCCTACCTAGACCTAGACATGCAACCGTTATAAAGATAGACTAAGGTCCTATAAAAGGCTCGAATCTATCCGCCTGTCGCCTTCCCACTGTACTCAACTGGAAAGATCCGTCTATCTGTGTGAATTGCGCGGATGTGAAATATCGAATGACTGAAAGACAGCTAATGACACCGTTTCATTAACTCATTACACGTATCTAATCGACCTTGACTTTGTATAACAAGATTATAATCTTCGGATTGGAAATCGAAAAGTCACGCACATGTACACTCTTTTCACGGTTGTCAGCAGCGTGCCAAATCTAATAAATGTAAGTATTCTTTGTGGTCTTCGTTTTGAGATTAATGTGTCAGACCTCGTAGATGGTTATCGCGAGAAATATAAAAGAATTATAATTGTACCAGGCCGACAGCCATTCAGAGACGACCGACGCTCCGCGTACGCGCTAAAAGCAAACGCCTGTAAATACGTTTAATGATTTACCACAATCATCATTAAAACTGGATTTTAATTAAATTGGTAGCACGTATGTTTATTAATTGATTTTAGTGTCAAACTACGTGTGTTTACCCTCTATTAAATTGAGCAAAACGTCGGAACTAATTAATAACGGACAAAGAGAAATGATATTTGAACAAGATAAAAATATCCGGCTTCCAAAAAAATGCAAATGTTTATATAACCGATTTCCCGTATTAATCTATGAATGGAGCTAATGGTATCATTAATGTAGATATTGATCGGATCCTACGACCGATCCATTCGGCGGTAGTTAATAAATCTCTCATGTTTATTCTAAAGTGTTAATGGTACTTCTGATATTCTTGTAAACTGCCGCTCGCATACCAACCGTTGTCGGTGTGTCTCTATTATTTATCGTTTAAACGTTTGAAAGTCGTGTTATGCATAAACATTTTGCTTCCACGAACGAAATCCTGCTTTATCATTTTGTGAATCTAAATACAAACATGTAATTTTAAAAGTGCCAACGAATAGCCTTAATACTAGTATTGTTTATGACGTAGTAACGTAAATGTATGTACATACATTGGATGCAAATTGCCGGCCACACCCGTATAAACGGAGCAACAACGGTGAACTTGAAATCAAATAGGGTCGCACACGCCTTCGGGTCGTGAACCCGTCACTCAGTGCATTGTCACCATAGAGACTAGGACACGTAGATCAGACAACTAGAACTAGGAGGTGGAACTGGCCATTATTAAAACGTATTGTCAAATGGCTGACAGATTTAGAATTTAAATTAGGAATCATATTCTTCTATTCTGGGAACGGATATTTAAGTCAGTGGTCCACTCGTCATCTAGTCTAACCTTTACTATTTATATATCTACCTACCTAACTACTAATTTCCAGGTTTTGCGACATGCATAATTCGGATAAAAACTTACTTTCTGTTTATCTAAGTATATAATATAGTTGTTGATTTTGCCATGCAAGCTTGAATTATGTTTCCCGATAGATCATAGCTTAGCAAAGATACTCGTAATCCCAAAGGTTGAGTTTTAATTTTCCTTTCTTACTTGGCTCTTGATGCTGTTATTCCTGAAAAGTAATTAGTTGAATGTTTTTCGCATCAGTAGTTTAGGCTGAGCGAAAAACATCACAACTATTTTCTTTGCATTCTATTTTCTACAGAGGTACTTTGATTGGCAATTCTTAATATTAATGTATCTATGACTATCGTTTAGATTCCTAGCAAAGTGTAACGCTCCTTCAGTCTAGTTAGTTGCAGCATTCCGTTTTTTTTCAGTCTGAATCCGGTAACGTTTTTTGTTAGAAATTTGAATTGATGTGATTGTAGAAATAATATGTAAATCATGATCTCGTTGGCGATTGCAATATTCACAATACTTTTATTGTGTCTTTTTAAAAACTCACTTTTGAAAGTTTTTTGCACATAATAATAGAAAGTATATCTATAGCTTTTCACAATAGTGCTGTTACCGTGTCGTGACGTAAACTTGTTATCTCTTCCTTAGATCATCATAGTTTGGCAAATACGGTGACTTTTATTATTTTCCGCTTTTAAGACGAATTATGTCCTACAGACAGTTTCTTATGTATAGTTTCTTATTTATGGTTGTCGTTAAAATATTTTATTTCCTGTCATAGACAATTTCATCTAGTGAAATACTTATTACTTATTGCAAAATTTTATATTTCTTCATTGTTGCAGCAACTCTACTGGGATCAGAATGCACGGTATCAGAGCAGTGTACCTTGAAGGTAGCATACAGTGCTTGTCTCGAAGGGATCTGCCGATGCTCCGATGGACATCTGCAGTTCAGGAAACATACATGTCTTTCACGTAAGTAACATATTTAATAGACTAGTAGTTTTTGCGACATTTAGCATTCAAAATATGAAATAAGCTTTGTGTGAACCGGACGTTTCAGGAATACTTTCATCAGTTTTGCTCTCGAACGGAGCCCTTATTTACACTCTTATAGCCTCCAAAATTAGTTCATCATTGCCAATAAAAAAAAGGTACTTATCTACAAGAAACCGTAAACTGAAAATAAGTGAAACAGTGACAGAAATAGTGAAAACACACTTGCCACCGACAATATTTTATTTAAGACTAGCTGATGCCCGCCGCTTACCTATCGTATTACCCTGTACTAACTGGGTTGTGGAGGTCTGACAGGCAGTCGCTTCCTGTAAAATACTGGTATTCAGCTGCATCCGGTTAGACTGGAAGCCGACCCCAACATAGTTGGGAAAAGGCTAGGCAAATGATGATGATGCCCGCGGCTTTGCCCGCGTGGATGTCGGTTATCGCGACCAAAAGTATTTTTAAACATGAAATTTTGATCCCGTCCCCGCAACAAAAACTTGACAAATTATACCTTAAAATTAAACCTTCCTCGAGAACCACTCTATCCATTGGTGAAAACAGCATAAAAATTGGTGCAGTTGTTTTTGAGTTTATCGCAAACAGACAACAGACGCGGTGGAGGACTTTGTTTTATAATATGTGACGTAGGAAGCTGTTTGACATGTGCAAGAGAATGGTTCACTCGATTTCAGTCTGCGTTTACTACCACCACATTTATTGCAATTTGTCAAGTGTTTAGTACAGTCGCCAGTCGCCAACGCATCAAATTAATACGAACGGTCAAATTTTCTCATTCGATATTGAACTTAACCAGCAATTTATTTTTTTGTAAGGCCGTTTTTTCCCACCAATAACAACAACCCAACTCCAACATTACATGGCTTATAATCATTTAGAGAAATTTGAAAGTTTATATTAACTTGATGTGCTGTACTGTGAATGTACAAGTATTTTAAACCACCAGAACAAGGAATAAATGGTACTGGGAAATACCATTACGAGCCACTGATTAAACATCAAAGAACGAGGCGATAATATCGACAAATAAATTGAATTTCATTTCCCAATGCTAATTTTTATAACGACTTGGAATCGGTAAAAGAAAAAATGCGTAACATTGTTTTTTTTTTCGTTACACTTTTAAATGGCTGTTTAAATGACCGTGGCGATGGCGTGGCTATCAATTAGTTTTTCATAGGATAGTTGTCATTGGCGTCATAAGCCGGTAGTGTACATATTTTCTTTACTTACTAAGTTCCTATAATTAAATAGGAAAATATTTCGTCAGCTATTTGGGTTTTTCTACCGTCGTCGAATAATTTGTGAGACATTGACGTGTGAATTTTAATTAGAATTTAAGTTTTACCGAATTTTTTGTAAATTTAAGTTACTGCCTTGTTGAGCGAGTGGTCGCAAGCGTGACTGCTGAGCATGAGGTCCTGGGTTCGATCCCCGGGTCTGGCAAAGTGCTATTAGGTTTTTACATCAGGAATTTATCAGTAGCAGCCACGGAGTCTAGACTCGTGCCCGGTTGATGGCAATAGGCTCGCCTCTATTACATGAGACTTAAACATAAACTTATACTATCATTACGCTGTTGCAAGCGCCATGATCGCGGTATGACTTGAGAATGCAGGTGGATGGTAAATAAATTTTTTGGTGCAGACAAATCTGTCTACTTTGTTTTTTTTTCTTTGCTACACTAAACTATTCAAAGAAGTAGGAACTGTAAGTACTTTTATTCGTTTTAACGAACAACTTCTATTTACGTGTAATTGAGATCTGTCTTATTCCCAGCAGATGCACGAAGATGTGGCATATTCACAATTACGCAAATTAGTCCGATCAAACTTTAATAAGTACTGACTTAGTTCGTTAACAAGCTATTTATAAAAGTCATAGTAAAACAAAGCTCGTTCTTGAACCAAATTAATTATCAACTATTTAAATAAATAAAACTTTTACTTTTAAATTAATCGCCATGACAAGGGATTTATTTCCAAAGAGTTAACAATATATTGATAGAACTTTCGATTTCATCTAAATGTCCCAATTCCTCATGGAAAATTATACTAGTCATGGTTTAAGTCACTGTATTGGATCATAACGAATAAGCTGTGAAATTCTATGAAGTGGCCCGAGGAAAGTAACTACCTACAGGTTGAAATGCCATGAATTTGACCTTCATTCTTTATTTTTCCACGAGTAAGCGAATAGAATAGAAAAAGTGTCTCGAATTCTCGTTAATTGGTTTGTGTACCTCATTTTGCCAATTCATCATTTGTTTGTTACCAAAACTTGAAGCCAATACCTCTGCGATTTAAATATTGAGTTTGTTCGCGCATGTTTTGTAACAGCTATTAAAGAAACTGGCACACTTACACAAATACCGTAATTAACCGCACAAGGGCTTAATACGTCACATTTAGTAAAAGCCCAATAAAACCTAATAGCGGTTGCTTCATACTTAATTCTTCTCTTCGCTGTTCTCAACGGTTAAGATGCTTTAACAGACCTTATTTCCGCGATTTATCGTAAGAGCTCTGTGAGAAAATGAAGCAAGTAATTGTTCTGTCAAATCCACCAGCGTCTGCTCATGTGAACCGCGCTTATTATCGCACATAATGTGAGTATTGTAACCTTACTGTGAGAACTCCTAAGTATAGCTTTATAAATTCTTTACATGCCAAGACACCATAATAAAGATATGTACGATAAAGAATCTGGATCAAGAATAAGGCTGACATTTTGTCTTGACCTTTTTACCTCTAACCGTATAGATATCAAAATCAAACAATATATTCTGAACGATGAAAGGTGGATTATGTTCTACTATTTAATATCTCGACCTGTATCTCGATTTGCGAAAAGGTTAGAAGTTCAAATCAAAGTTGCGCGCAACAAATCATGAAATTATTTCGCGAACTCCACTCGGAACTAGAAACAGTTATACAAAACGGAATGATTGACGTAGTAATACACTTGTTATTTCAAACAAAATTGATTTAATAAAAATACAGATAGACTAATAATAGTATAATATAATAACGGCTCATGAAAAAGAACGACACAGTTATGGATAGGAGTAGGTCGACAAATAACTAGCAATGTTGCGTGCCGCGCTTTACTGTTCCTGATTAACATATAATAGCCAATCAAATTACCATTTGTGATTTTACATTCACGACACTTCATCAAATTGTAGTTATTATGTGTTTACCAGGCATGGGAATACAATATAACAATTTTAAACATTTACATTAATGTAATCGACAACAAAACCTACGCTTTTCAATGACATGATCACTTCGGCATATAAAAGTTATGTTGAAACTGTATCTAGCCATTTATTAGAGCATGTGATGGTAGACCGTACGCCTAGCCTCGGGAAAATTGCTACCAACCACTCAGTGCTGCAACAGTCACGGAGTATGTACACAAATACCTCGGTGTATTTTATTCAACAACCAATTAGTGTGAGCCAATGCTTAAAAATACTGCATGTGCTATGTGAGCTGACGTGTTTTATCTCGTTATTTCAGCTGCACCACCCGGTCACGTCTGCTACAGCAACGAACATTGTCGTTTATGGGACAAGGAGAGTCGTTGCGAGTTCGTCATACTTAACCTTTTCGGAAGGTGTGCATGCAATAGCTATTACAAACAAGTTGGAGACAAGTGTGTCGCTCAGAAAATCCCGCCATATGCTACCGAAGCCGTGGTAGCAGAAATGGATGCAGTTGTGGTTCCCGCCAACGGAACAACAGTCTACAAAGATCCGAGTCCAACAGTTCAACTAACATCAAGTTCAGTCAACTCTTTTGGATCCCCACTCTCTGTAATCAGTTCTGATGATATTCAGCCAAGCAAATTACCTCTGACAAACAAAAACGATGTATTTAATACTGACGAAGATAGCCCCTTGATGCAAGCTGTCATGAAAGTGCCGAGTGTAGAACCAACGAAGCGATTACCCGTTTCGAATAGGAAAGACGGTGAGCCGAATGATACGATAAGGGTAGATGAAATGACGGCTAATTTGCATGCAAATGACCAGCCAATTTATAGGGTTGTAACTCAACCTTCCGTGGAAAAGAAAACCAACAAGAAAGGCGGTGCATCAAAGGAACAAGTTAATTCTAGTGGCAAGCCTCATAAGGGTGGACATCAAAAGAAGTCTTCTCTAAAAGGTATTTTATAATTAAGGTCTATAATGCAATGAATTTTCTTTTGTAATTGAAAAAGTTTTATAAGGATACATCTTTTTCCAGACAAGCATCGCATCCGTGCGGATACACCAGTTTACAACCTTGGCCCTGCATCTCTCGGAATGCCGTGCGTTACGGATCCGCAATGCCAACAAGTGGATCCTTACACGCGATGCCTCAATAAGAAATGTGACTGCACGTACCGAACCAATTCAACTTCAGCTTGCTCGGCTCGTAATAGAGGCTGCTTGCCAAACACGTTCCAAGTTAGTACTTATTTATGTTTTCTTAAGCTTACGACGAAAGGGGTGGTAAAAGTGGACAAAAGGTAGTGGTTTATGCGTTTAAATGTAGCTATTATTTGTAGTATCTTCTAAATCACTGTTCAGATTTACGCATTTAGCTAATGATTTGTACTTTTCGTAGATTTTTTAAAGTAGATGCACAGCCAGTATTGAAACGTAACAAGGTAGTGAAGATTAAGAAAATCTAAAAGAAAATCATTTTGAAAGGTAAAGGCAAAGCTAGCTTTTCCATGTGAATAAAGACATGCTAAACGATGGAATGAATCATGTGTTTTCCATAACATGTTTTTTTTTAATAACGTTGCGTGGGTGCGTTCACAAACATTTAAACTCACATACACAAACAGCCAGACCCATCCACCAATTTCCATACAATTTCTGTATTATAAGTCGGCATATTGTTATTATTCCAGTGCCGATCAACAGGAACTTGTATAAGTTGGTACTTCGTGTGCGATGGACGCAAGGATTGCCCTGACGGTTCCGATGAAAAATGTGAAGGTACTGGTAAAGGTTCGTACACTCTGCACTCTTTATCTTTTGCTTTTGCGCACATCTTTCGTCTTCATTGTGTCGTCTCATTTTCATTTCAAACTCATTCTCCATTTCACCCTACTCATTTTCCGAAAGTAACCTGTGATTTTTGTGACTAATATTAACTAATTCCAACGGTGATTCTTCAATAAATGTAGTAATTTATCGAATTATATGACGTACACGTACAATTGTAGAGACCAATGTTCCGAAGTGGACTGCTGTCGGCGGAGTATCTTACTCTCTACCGTTTTGACTAGTTAACGAGTATTACTTAGTGTTAATTGAATTTGTGTCATTGCTTCACAGCCATGATACCTTATTGGTAGTTGGGGTTTTCTTAACTTTAATCATCATCATCATCAGCCTATAAAGTTCCCACTGCTAGGACACAGGCCTCCTCTCTATAAGAGGGATGGGCTATAATCCACCACGCGGGCCCAGTGCGGATTGGTAGATGTCATATGACATCTACCAATGTACCGTAACCGGCATGTCCTAGAACCAAAAATTCGAAGACATATGTCTTCGAATTTTTGGTTCTAGGACATGCCGGTTTCCTCACGATGTTTTCCTTCACCGTTTTTGAGAGCAGTGGTGATGAAATAAATTACACAAAGTAATGTGCCTGCCTGGGTTCGAACCCATGACTTACTGTTCGTAAGTCAGGGTCGCTACCACTGGGCCACCGCCGCTCTTAACTTAACTTTAATAAGTGTTATTTTTATCTCCATTTTAAGTGATTGTCATTAATCGTTGAATCGATATATAGGTACGCTCTTATTCATGTGCATTTCATCAACATATTCAAGATATTACAATTTAGGCCAACATTCATACATCGAGCATCAGTCAGTGGTCTTCTAAGTCATGATCTTAATTTCCAGAGCTAACAGGGGAGCGTTGTCCCACAAACTCGTTCAGATGTGGGGGGCCTGGGTCACCATGTGTGTCCAGGGCATCGAGGTGTGACGGTACTCCTCAATGTCCTGGTGGAGAGGATGAAAAGAACTGTCGGGCGACGCGACGTAAAGGGTAAGTTTGATAGCTAAAGAAAATATATCACACATGCTTCATTGTATAACCTAATGTTATTGTGTTTATAATTCGGACAAACTTAATAGTAAGATGAATAAAAGTAGTTCGTTTATCATGAAGCTTTCATGTGCTCAAAGATTTTGGTTAGCTAAAACACTGGAACTGGAAGCAATCTCGTTCATAGATGTAGGAGAGAACACGCAAGTAGGGATTAATGTATCTTAAATCTCAGAAATGATCTTGTGGAATCGCACGTGTCTTATTGAAAAAACCGTGAGACCATAGTCTAGCGCCGTTGAACTTTTATAATAACCCATTACAAAACATAATTTGATCATTAAAAAAATAATCACCGCTTTGCTAATTCTTAACGAACTTGTTTACTTCAGGTGTCCACGTCATACATTCCGTTGCGGTTCAGGGGAATGTCTTCCCGAGTATGAGTTCTGCAATGCGATAATTTCTTGCAAAGATGCCTCGGACGAGCCGCCACACCTGTGCAACGAACAATCAAGGTAGGGAAGGAACATCGTCTGCAGGTTTTATAGTCTTACGGTAACTATAGTAGTGTTGAAGAATACAAAATAAAGAGACCGTTTTCTTTTATTACCGACACACTTGTCAATTTACTTGGAAGTTTCGGGTCTTGACAAATGCTCTAACAGTATCACTGGCGCCGTGTTCAGCTCGAGGCGGTTGCCACAAAAACCTTATAAGCTGTTAGGTGTATTTGCCATTGCATTTCGTAATCACACCACGTGCGACCTGTAACGGTGCTTGTCCAAATATTTGACCTTTATGGTAGTATTTGACACATTTTCCTTATGTATTCAGATGGCGTGCGGCTGACTTTTGTCCGTTCCGTTGCGGGAACGGCCGCTGCAGGAGTACGGCCGTGGCTTGCTCAGGTCGCGACGGCTGCGGGGATAACAGTGACGAAATAGCCTGCAGTGTATGCAGTAAGTAACTTATCCCATATAATAATAAAATATAATATTAATTTTATTATATTAAGTATATTAATTTTATAATAAACTACTAAGTATGTATGCATTTTTAATAGAGGAATCTAATTAAATCTCAATATTTTCAGAATTTTCTATAAAATCTTAAATTGGCTGAAAACTAACGCAGATTCATTTATCAGAATGTAGATGATGCGTTGTACCTAAATGACCTACTCATGTTTTCATGTTTGATAGAACAGTTATTACAATAGACCTTAATTAAGCAGTAGGTCGCCTTCTTCAGCGTGCACTTAAAAAACAACAATGCAATTTCTTCTAACATTATACGAATGCAAAAAAATGGTCTGTAGCTGACCAATCAAAGTGACGTACAGTATTGTCGGAATCCAGTTGAAATACCAAAACACAGTATGAAACATAATGATTTCTGACAGGAACTGTTAGGTGACCACTTGACCAAACATGTGAAATATGAATGACCGTCGCTTTCTGCATATCAGCGATTCGACACGATAAGCGATGCCGTTACGCGAACAATAGTGCTCAAACGATCCGGCGAACGGCACCGGACGGCACCGGACGGCATTGGAGTAGTGCCGTCACACGGCGCAACAATAACTAAATTAAACGAATATTGTATTTTTTTGCAGGATGTCCTGCCCCACCGCAGCCTTGAACATCAATGCATCGATAGACACGATTTAAAGTTGAAAATCCGATTGCTGGATCTCAATGCTCAATATTTTGTGGAAACAGTAAAACATTCTTGCTTAGTAGTGCTTCGATAAATTACGATATGAAGTTAGAACATTTTAGATTTTTTTTCTTGTTTAAAAAGTCAGGCATGTTTTTGCCAACATTTAATAGAAACTAAAGTTGACAAATTGTTGATTCAATCATTTAAAAGGTACAAAAACGAATAATGAGAAAACTTGATGAATAGGTATTCAGAGTACCTACTTAGTTAAGTAATGTTTTACTGTCGACGAAGGTGTTTAAAAAATAAACTTTTATTATGGCTCATTTTCAATGTAGGTACCTAAGCTTAAATGTAAATATAAGAATATTCTACTATTTAAGTACCTAAGCACGACACCTATGAACAAAAAATTGTCTCAATTTCTTTTGATATTCTCATGCTCAAATGAATATGATTTACAAAAACTTTAATTTAAGTAGATATATTTAAGCCACATATAAAACAAGACTGAAGAGTGATAGCCCATGAATATTATCAACTTGTTAATAAGAAATAGATCAGCAAGAAGCGTAGAATATTGCTTACTAAAATTCCGCTCAAAATGGTTGTAAATATTACCTTTTTTCACGAAAGTCATTCGTTTGGCACAGGCATCTTATTTTCGTATTCCACAGACTATAAAAACGTATAATTAAGATTTAAGTTTTTTGTGTTTTGTGTGAACTTACCTGGCTAAGCGCAGTCAAGTGTAACTTATTGTAATATAGGTAGTGTGGTTATGTGTGTGAATGTGATAATGTATTTATTAAATTAATTTCATTATAAAATTTAGTATTTTATTAAATAACTGACTCTTTAATTTCTCTTGAATGTATGAATAGGATTCTGCTTCGTATAGAAAGTACGTTCCCACAAAATTTTCTAGTGTTACGAAATCCTGTGAAACCTTTTGTCTTACCTTACAACTATTTTTAAAGACAGTGGTGCCGATTCCCTTGTTTACAAACTAAACCAAATTTAAGTTCAGTGCATCTTTTTCTTTCTATTTCATTAAGAAAAGGACAGAAGATACATTTTAGTTTAGTAGACTACTAAAATTACATCAAATTACGTCAGGTGCTGACTAATTTGACAGGACTAAACTAAAATTTATCTTCTGTCCTTTTCATAATGAAATAGAAAGAATAAGATGCACTCTTTAGTTTAGTTTGTGAACAAGGGAATCGGCATTAATGACTTGTCCCTACTCTTTTGTTACTTTTTATCCTAACCAAGATGGCACTCTATCATTATCCTGCAGCTGTTAATATGGATTCCTTTTCAAATAATTTTCCAATTATTTAACTTACAGTTACGACATCTATAGGAAACCAAGGAATGTAGTTTAAAGTAACTCTAGCTTGAAGACTTGTTGTTCGTCCGTTGATACCACTAGATGTCGCTTATACGTGTTTTTCGTAAAGTCTCTCTACTCTAGTGCATCAATCATCATGGTTTGAATGCGGTTCCCAGATCCATAATTAGGATTTCCGAAAAAAAAAGCACGACAGCTGAAGAAAATTCCGGATTGCTCGGAATTGTTCTATATTGTACAACGTAATAGAGAAAGATTTGTTGCAGAGCCTTGCGATGTGCTTAAAATGTAGATTATAAACGTTACTTATGTAGGTACCTAGACCTACATCATAATAATAATTATAATATGTAGGTAGGACATGGACATTGTATTGCATAACAGACTGGTGTCTGCAACTCCACGTCCAAAGCGCGTATATTTGTACATGTTATGAATGGACCAAGTGATAAATTAATTACCTATGAATTACGACAAGTCTAACTGGGCAAAGTGATTAATTATTACTAAATACTGATAACAGTGCCCGCCCGGCCCAAGCGCGAGTAGGCTTTGCGCACAAAGGCTTCCGTATTACCAAACAATATACCTACTTAATTACATTATTTTGAACGCTCATTTAAGTCAATTTACACTGAACAGAAAACTTAATTGTTACTTTTACGTTAATGTTACTGCCACTGTTTTATAAAGGGTGTAAACAGACTCTTAACGAAGCCGAAAGGTACTTGTTTTCCCCAACATTGCGATCATTTTTTTGTTCTAGACCATACCTGGGACCCTTGTAGTTACGGAGATATTGGGGGTCAAAGTTACAACTTTTTCACAATCTTTTTTTTTAAATACATGTTTTTAATCTAAGATTTTTACTTTAAACACCTCCAGGACCCTCTTACTATTCAATCCATCCATTAGCACAATGTTTTGAGTGCGTTACATTGAGTCCTACTGTAAAACGTGTTTTTTCACCCCAAAAAAAAAAGTCGTTTCCCAGCACTAATTTTTGCGTAAAGTTACTTAGTTTGATGTACAGACGCCAGCACGTCAACCTACCCGAATCTGTCAGATTTTCCCAAACAACCTTGAACTTAATATCATAGAGATAAAGTTGAAAATCTAGTAAAGAAATCTGACAGATTGTAGTAGCTTGATGTGCTGGCGTCTGTACATAACGCTTGGTTGACGGCTTCGTGAAGAGTCTGTTTACACCCTGTATCTCAAAAATTCAAAAAATCTTATTCAAGTCAATTTCGGCGAAAGTTCTTTTAACGTTCTTAGTACAAACCCAATTCTTTTCCTCCTGTTTTAAAAATATGTAAGAATACGTAGCGTCAGTTTTACATGAAGGCTCTACAAAGTCTACGATGGCCACTATTCTGCCCAGCGATCCAAATCATCATCTCGTGGATCTTATTTCCTGACCTGATACTCCAGCGGGCCAAACACTAGTTGTTTCCGGCTGATATGCTCATGACACGACGATAACAACGACGCAAGATGTCAATAAGTAAAGAATACCAACTTTAGTACGATGTGAAGGATGTTTATTGTCATAGTATGCCGCCAGTATTTATTTACAAATCGCCTTCGACGCGTGCTTGATGCGAGCAAACATTCGGCTTATTGAACAACAATCATCTTTGCGACTGCACAGTTACAACTACGTCGTTTAAACCAGTTTAATTAAAATGGAAAGGAAACATAGTAAAGTTCGTGTGTTCTTCAGAAAAATATTGAAAATATTATTGACTCCTATAGCCAGGTTAGTGAGTTATTTTATTTGAATGTACATTAAAATAAAAATTGAAACGAAGAGCTGGTGCAGATGGCTGCATACTGGTCGGCTAAAATTTGAGTGGAAACGAAACGCAAAGAAGAAGAAACCAAAGATGCAGATCATTTAAATCATACGCTTAAAAATAATTTATAACGGTATCAAATGAACCAAGGTTCCTGTTTTCTTCCAGACTTCGAAAGTTAACAAGGAAATACGGTACGAGACAAATTAATATCGGTGTTTTTGCAACCGTAACCGTTATTTCACTAGTGGCTTACGTGTGCTGGCTAACATTTTACAAGCACGAAAGTGACGAAATCCAGAAATCAACTGACGATGACGTCATGTTTGGGACTCCATTTTCGCATGTGCCATTAGACGAAGTTTACAAGGACGACGAGAAACCATTCGAAGAAAATGATTACAATGTTTTAGATGAAGAACAAAAGGAACAAAGTAAGTACTAAGTTATAAACTTTCAAAGTTTATGGCAGGGGCCGATGAAAGTATGATTTTATAGAAAGATTAGCTGCTGTTACCGTGGAAACGCCAGGGTAGCCGGAGAAAATCAAATTTTCTTACGTTTTTAGGGTTCCATGCCTCAAAAGGTAAAAAAGGAACCCTAAGATCACTCTCCTGTCTGTCTGTCTGTCTGTCTATCTGTCCGTGCGTCACCATCGATTTTCTCAGGAACGGACCTAGCAAGTCGAAATTTATACCAGATACTGAGATATAGTCCCTTTTAGGTGCATAAAAATCAAAGTCCTGAGTCAACACAATAAAAAGATATGAGCTTTTTTAGATTCAACTTTTTTTATTTTTCGGAAATTTCCCGTGTGCTTGCCACCTTGCTTTTAAGCAAAGTTGACAATTCTAGGTAAACCGAAAGTACCCTATAGGCGGGCTGCGGGCTGTTCGAAAGAGATACCGCGGCCCTGGAACACAAAGGGCAAGGAAGTAACATGGATGAGTCTGACACTCCCTTCCGCTCTGCCCAGAGCGGGAGAAGTCATTTGATGATTTCCCATCCGTAAAAAAAATAAAAAAGTACCCTATAGGTTTTGGGTCAAAAACCTATATGTTAGTTCCCGTTTACCTAGAATCAAGAAATTTGGCAATATGCAATGTTTTACAGCACATGTAAAGGTAAAAATCTGATCTGAAAACGGGGTTAAAAAAAGGTTTTTTTTTTTAATTTTTGTATTAATGTTTTAATCGTTTTGTTTTGTTTATTTATTTATTTAACAATTTATGTACACACTACAAAAATAAAACAAGAAATGAACAGAAAATAGTACAAAGGTGATAATAATTAATATTGATTTTAGCTGGAATGATAGACACTCCGGGATGTAAAATACCCGTAGCTGTAATCAAATACAGAAAGTATTTACGAAACAGAACTGTAACTACGGAAGATATGTGTGGAAAACGAGCCGTATTTTTGCGAAAATATGATAACGATAAAGTAATAGCGAGAATAAAATTTCAAAAGCTGAGAAAACTCACTAATAAAATGGTTACCATTGAATGTTGCCATCAGTTTATAGTTGACACTGTACAAAACCCACACGAACGTGACAAACTATTGTGAGTATATAATATTCATCTTTATGTAAAACTAGCTGTGGCCCGCGACCTTCGTCCGAGGGAAATTATCCTTACTAATATTTATAAACGCAAAAGTTTGTATGTATGGATGTTTGTATTTATATGTTATATTATATTTATATTTTATACATATGTACACCTTTTACACCTATGTTTAGCAAATAAAAAACTTTGACTTTGACTTTGTTACTCTTTCACGCAAAAACTACTGAACGGATTTGGATGAAATTTGCATGGAACACAGATAGTTTATAACCTGTATTAACACATAGGATACTTTTTATCGCGATAGTATGTTCCCGTGGGACATTTATCGAACTCCACGCGGGCGACGCCGCGGTCATAAGCTAGTTATATTATAAAAATACTATTTTCCCCGTTTTTGCAACATTTTTCATTGATGTGATGCTCCGCTCCTATTAGTCGTAGCGTGATGTTATTATAGCCTATAACCTTCCCCCATAAATGCTATCCAACATTAGAAGAATTTGTCAATTCGAACCGGGACAGGACAACGTCTAGCGGGTCAGCTAGTTTCATTATAAATAAAAAACACTTATAGAGATCCTCACGTATGTTCTCCGTCCTAGGAAGACTTTGAAAATTTGTCCAACTAGGTGTTTTCCTTGTTGGCCATTAACACTACATATGTTTTTGTTCTTGTCTCTGTTAAACGGAATAGGTCAGCACTCAGTCTAGAGAGTTTATGTACAACAATATGTATCTACATACCTAATGAGTAATATACGAGTATATTAAAAACTTAGAGTAGGTAGGTATACTTAGTTTACTTACTAGAAAAGTAGTTAACTGACTAACTATGTATAATGACTATTTCAGATTCACTAACTGTACAGAATTTCAGGACGAGAGCATAATAACTCTTCAATCTGATTTTGTACGTGTGATTTGCACCGAAATTGATGAGAACGATACATCGCATATAATCTATGAAGACATGTACGCCTTCAGCAGAAAAATTGAAATCTCAAAACCAGAAATAGATACAGAAACTTGTAAACTCCAATACAATGTGCTAATACTAGGACTACAATCGATGTCATTACCTCGCTTCCTGGCTACCATGCCCAGAACAGTCCGTCACTTTGCAGAAAACAGCTGGCTTGGCTTTCGAGCATATAATAAGGTAGGCATATCATTTATGACTTTAACTCTTGTTGATTTTCTGTTGCTTTTTTTTAAGAAAACTTAACAATAATGACTAAACAGGTTGCAGATGACACATTGCCCAATTTAATGGCAGCACTAACGGGAAAAAACATGACTGCAATAATTAAAGAATGTTTTGCTGCAATGGATGACTGTGACTATCTCTTCATTTGGCGAGCATTCAAAGACGCCGGATATGTTACAGCATATGGTGAAGATAACTTAGGAAGTTCATTTAAAAGAGAATACGCATTTCACAAGGCTCCCACAGATCATTTCATGCAACCATTTTTTCTCAATGAACAAAATAAGCGCTATAACAAGACATCATTATGTGCAGGGAAAGCATCATCGGGACAACAGGTGTTAGATTACGCTGTAGACTTTGCTAATACTTATAAAAAAGACTCATTTTTCGGGTTTTTTTGGATTAACTCATTTAGTCGCGATGAAAACAGTCGGCCGGAAGACGCGGACCAACTGATAGAAAACTTTATGAACCAGTTGATTTACACGGGTGTTTTGGCGAATACGTTCATAATTTTTTTGAGCGCCCACGGTTTACGCTTCGGTAGACACCGCCTCACAATAGAAAGCTACTATGATGATCGTTTACCAATGAAATTTATGTTGATTCCAGTACTTTTTAGAGTTAAACAATTTAAGGAATACAAGTCTTTGGTGATTAACCAGGGTCGCTTGACAACGCCTTATGATGTTTATAGCACCCTCTTAGATATCAAGAAAATATCTCTGTGCAGTAATTCTAGCGTCCCAGCACCTGATGCGTGTCCGCAATGCCATTCGATGTTAAAAGTGATAGACAGCAATCGGACGTGTCAGGAAGTGGCAATTCGGGAAAAGTGGTGTACTTGCCACAAACTGTATCCTCTTACTATTCAAGACCCTATAGGACTGAAAAGCGTTAACGCGGCTGTGAGATATATTCAAGGAATGACTGTGAATATTGACACGCAAAAATGCTGGGGTTGTGCTATGCCTTCTCTAAAAAACGTTACCAGAATACATTTCTATTACGACAAAGACAAAACTAAAACATTTTATGTTGTGGCTATGACTATGTCACCTAGTAACAGTACTTACGAAGCATTGGTTATGCGTACTGATAGGTATTACGTTATTGGGAAAATCAGCGCTATTTCTTACTATAAAGGTTTAGGTAAGTGTGCTCTTAAACGGAGAGACCGCCTTTTATGTGTTTGTCAAGAAGATGCAAAATCATGGCCCGATGAAACATGCGCGTTCATTGAAAAATATTCTTAACTAAAGATGTACCTATTTAATATTTTACTAGCTCATGTCATGTGTGCTCATGTAGACAATTAGAACGTATCTTTTGGTAGGTATATTTTCTCGAAAACATTAAAATATAGGTGGTTCAAACTTTTTTTATTTCCTCCCGTTTATTTAAAAGCTTAAGAGGGCTATCACATTTTTTCTTGTATTTGAGCGTTTTACTCGATTTTTGATGAGTGATTATGGTTTATATTTATGGCCACAAAATTAAAAAATATATATGCCTGAGAAAGTTTGATTATTTTTCTCGGGAATGTTTTAAACAAATATTTCAATTTGTTTACGTACATGAGTAAAAGCCTTGTCTCTGCAAAGTATGTTTCATAAAATCGTACTTTTGGGCGGCATCTTTGATGCTTTGTTACATAAAAGATATAATAATATTATATTAAATAAAAATTATATAAAAATGTCCATGGTACAATTGAGTGGTGTACATTGGAATGCTTTAATGAATTTTTTGTTTCATACAGAAATACACCAAAAAAAAATCCGTAAAACAGAAAGATACTGTCCTTTTTTCGTCCGAAATTATATTTTTTATCTATGAAGATATAATCCAAATTCAAAGAAAACATATTTAATAAGTAAGGTTACTATTTTACCTTGCTCGAAAAAAATAATTAGACCATTTAAAAGTAAAATACTACTTGAAAACAATTGTTTTATGCAATGCTAAAAATCAATATAAATCTCGGAAGGGGTCCTTAGCTTGTTTGGTCATTTTGGTTTTTTCCTGGAATCCGAGGCATAGCTGTTTGCATGTGTGCGTAGTATACCTCGCTAGATGCACACTTGCACATCCACTGCCGCATGCCGTCTAATTTACCTGTAGTGAATTCTTTAATTTTGTGATAGTCCTCTTATGTATATATGGTTAAATTTGACAGCATATTTTTTCACATAAGTGCGCGGATGCGGTTTTGCGGGATCTTGTTTTAAAAACACCCCGGAGAAGAGTGCGACAGTGTTTTTACTAAAAAAAAAACGTTGCACCATACAAGAGATTTCTTTTGTATCGTGGGTGCGTTTAAAAATATTTATACTCACATAGGTACACAAACAGCCAGACCTTCCTTACTATAAAGCTGCACTGACTGTGTTGGCCCTACCTGCCTTGCAGTTACGAGGTTTCCCGTAGGATACTAGAATCCATCAAAACTCATCGCCATTCACAATTACAGAGCAGAACAGAGCACAGGCCCTAACCATAATGATAAGTTCTCGAAAGAAAGGAAACGTTCAGGTTGATTTAGTGCATTAAGGATGTCAAGCATGTACCTACCATACACACAAGGCCTAAGGCAGAGTGGGGGTTTTGTGGGTTCAAACACCCCCGAAATCTCGAACTTCTAAAGGAGGAACTAGGTAACGTAGGTATCCGAAGCGGAATGCCAAAATTTTCTGGCTCGCTTCGGATTCTATCTGGCGGGCCCCAACGAGATTTATCAATAGGTCATAAAGACAATATTTTGTACCTAAATAAAATAAATAAGATATATTTTGTACCTCAACAGTTTTTGATTAAATTTTTTCATTTTCAAATACAAATTAATACTTTTTTTTATTTACCATAAAACAATAACAAAATGCACGTACCCTAAGCTACATTAACACACTAAAAATTAAGAGACTTTATCAGGCTAGGAATTCGCCTTTCAAATCTTATAAAAACGACAGGTAGTTGAAACTGGTAAACGAAAAGGTTAAAAAATGATGATAGTCAGAATGTTACAGATAACGTACGGTAAGCAGTACAGAGTTTTTTTTTTTTCGGATGGGAAATCATCAAATGACTTCTTCCGCTCTGGGCAGAGCGGAAGGGAGTGTCAGTCTTGTACTGCTTACTCTCTCTGTGGGAATAGGTTCATTGTTATCTGGTTCTTCATGTTCCAATCCTAAAAACAAAAAATAATTTAATTTTCAATACTCATTTGTGCCATTGATTACTTCGATTTATTAATTCATTCATACCAGTCATGTCCTCGTCTTCTACAACATTAAGATCGATGCCAATATTATGTAAAACGCTGCAGTAGTGGAGCACTCTATCTTTGTTTAGACATCGCCATCGATTCTTAACCGCCGAAACGTATTTTCTATGACGACTCTGGCAGCCACATGCTTATGGTTGTAATTGGCTTGCAGGGTGTTCGGAGCAGCATCTAAAATCGGAGTCATCAGCCATGGTCGTTGTGGATAACCAGAGTCTCCTGCAATGATGATCAAGTATTAGTTTATTTACTTTAATGCACACTGTTATTTAAACAATGTTTTTTTTGCGTAGAGCTTACCTAAAAGCCATACTATCTCCCCATTTTGGTGCAAGGACTGCATATAATGGTTGATTTCACTGTTCTACCATATAAAAGAATCGTGATTTGCACCTCCAAATTTGGCATTTACATTTAAAATTCTATATTGGTCATCACTATCTGTAAAATAAAATTACAGTTAAGAAAAATAAATCTATAAAGAAGGTAAAATAAATCATAAGTAACTATATCTTATTAAATTATTATTTACCATTTGAACATTTATTGAATGATAGTGCTTGCGGCAATAATACAGATGTTCTTCATCTTTTGGTGGACCAAATATTCTAAAATGGCTACAATCAATACACCCAATTACTCCGGGTATTCCATATTTGTCACAAAACCTGAAACAAACAACATACTTATTATGCATTTCATTTCATTTGATTGGCCTGTTGGTCTAGTGGTTAGTGACCCTGACTGCTAGGACGGAGGTTGTGGGTTCGATTCCCACACAGGACAAATCTTTGTGCGATGAGTACGATTATTTGTTCTGTATCTGGGTGTAAATTTATCTATAATATGTATGTATTTAGAAATATATAAGTATGTTTATCAGTTGTCTGGTTGCCATAGTACAGGCTCTGCCTAGTTTGGGATCAGATGGCGGTGTGTTGGTTGTCCCAAGATATTATTATTATTATATTATATTATAGTACAATGATATTGTATATTCATTATTTACAGTCTATAAATCATGTAAATTATACCTTTGACTGATTGTTTGCCTGGTACTTGTAGTATTAGGAAACCGAATATATTTTCTTAGTATGTTCTTATGTGTCAGAGCTTTGGTCACCTCTTCAATGTAGACACTGCACATTTTTTGAGAGAAGTTTTTAACAACTCCCACTGGGCGCTGGTAAGAACCAGTTGCATAAAAAAACAGGGCTGTAAGGACCTAAATTAATTAACATAGAAAGTAAGGACATTGTGCTAGGGGGCCGGATGAAAAAAGTGTTTCAAAAGTACCGGTACATTACCTTAGAGAAGTTACCGTTGAGAAGACTTTAAACCAGCCAGCTGCCTCAGTTCTTGGCACAAAAACCTGACGGCTGCCTTAGAAGCCTATATCTTCTCTTAAATTCAGCCTCCGGAAGGTCTCTTAGCGGATTGCTCGATTTACGTGCTCTTGCTCGACCAAAGGACGTTAAATTACGCTCATCTTGTACTCTCGCGGTCTCAAACATCCTCCAAGCGAAATACATTCGAGATGCCATTGTAATTTTTATTTACAAAATGAAATAAAATTAAATTACTTAGTTATTTCACCACTCTCACGACGCTCTCACCACAAAATCTTACGTGACATTTTTACTCACTCGCAAGTGACTGCGTTTCTTAATCGAGCTGTAAAAACTGTAAAAATTGTAACTTACACTCACGGTACACGTGCAAATGTTTATCGACGTGCTCGAAACGGTCCTCACTTTCGAGTAGTACTCGATTGTCACTATCGACTACGTAAATTTTAAAACTTACACTCACAACATTTAATTCTCACGTATGACGCTAGGTGGCGCTTATCCAGCGCCATACTGCGTAAACGTTTACGCGCTCGATGTGTAAAAAAAACTCGCACTAAGCATACGGTAGGTAAAACTAATAATTTTTATAACTTTAAGGTACACTCCATGCGAAGTTTTCACAAACAATTCAAAACCGTGGCTTCTGCAAGAAGTCATTACAGTAACTTGTAGAAAAAAAAAGGATATTAATTTATACAAAGACGCTTATATAATACTTAAAAAATCAAATGAAAATAATAAACAATTTGAACCCGGTAATAACATGCAGTGGAACGTTCTTATGTTAGGCCTTGATAGCATGTCTAGGACAAGAGCATTTGATACCATGCTTCGTACTACTAAATACTTAAAAGATCATAAATGGTTGGATTTCAAAGCATATCAAAAGGTACGTTGATACGTTGCGTAGTGCATCCGCTACACAACGCGGTCGTAAAGCATCCGTTACGCGATGCAGTCGTAGAGCACCCGTTACACTTGTGACACGGTCAAAGCGCGTCCGCTACGGGACTTGGTCGTAGCCTTTTTTTTTTTTTATTTAAAAAAAAAACCACTCGCAGTTCAGCCTAGAGAGGCTGTCGAATGCTTAACCGGACAATCCTGTGGTGGCCAAAAATTACTTTAAGGCCCCCAGCCAGGGCTTACAAACTAAGGATTTAAATTAAATGACCGATCACTGAGGGCACCCCCTGTGGGGTTCGGACCTAGGCTCAGTGCGTCATTGAGGGGAGGGCAGCAAGGGTTGGCTGGGTCTATATTATTTAAAGGGGAATTTAAAGCTACTTGCTCAGCGTCGCGGGCTGGCTTGTCGAGCAAGGGACGGACGTTAACAGAGGGTCGCGGTGGGCCTCGACGGCGAGGCCGGGTACGGAATCGCGGTTTGTATTTGTTTTTACGTAATGTGCTGGTTTCCCTACTGGCTTCCTGAAGGAGAGTGATAGGGTCGTCAGGTTCGTCAAGTGTCTGTCTAGGTCGTCTGATTCTAGAGATCTGAGAGGGGACGTATCGGGCGGCCGATGAGATGAGGGGGTTGGGGTGCTTCTCGGCCGAGTCCATTTAGCGCTTGGTGAGGCGCTTCATGCACTGCTTGACGGTGGGGATTTTGAAGTCTAGGTGGAGGCGTTCGTTCCTAACAAACCAAGGAGCACCCGAGGCGTTGCGGAGAAATCGGTTCTGGAGAGTCTGCATCCTATGGATAAGGTGGGGTTTGGCGTGTGCGAACACGGGACAAGCGTAAGTCATGATTGGCCGAATGCACGCTGTGAAAATACGCAACTTGCACTTGAGTGACAACTTTCTGCGCGCATTCAGCACGGAGTGTAGCCTACCGAGAGCGAAAGCGGCCCGCGAACGGACCGTCTTTATGTGCTCACTGAAGGAGAGACGTCGGTCGAGGGTGACTCCCAGATATTTAGCTTGCTTCTCCCAGGGGATCGGCTTGCCAAACATGGTGATCGGTCTGGGGGTGTCCGCGAAAGATTGACGCGGGCTGGAGAAAAGAACAGCCAGGCTCTTTTCTGGGTTGACCTCGATCCTCCATTTCCGGAACCAAGCGCCGAGGGCGTTTGCGGATTTTTGGAGAATGCGAGTGATGTTGTTGGGGCTCCTACCCGAGTAGTAAATGGCAGTGTCGTCAGCGAAAAGAGCTAACTCGGCCAGACCGCTCGTGGGGATGTCGCTGGTATAAAGCGTGAAGGCGAGTGGTGAAATAACTGGGCCTTGAGGGACTCCGGCACGAATCGGACGGCGAGAGGAAAGCGCACCTTCAATGCGGTACTGGAAGGAGCGGTTTGACCAGAAATCTCGTAAGATGAGCACGAGTCTATCTGGCACACCGAGCTGATATAGCTTGTATATCAGCCCGTTGTGCCAGACCTTGTCAAAAGCTTTCGCAATTTCGAAGAACAGAGCACCAGTCATCATGCCTCGCTGGTAGCGGGCGCTGATATGTTCGACTATGCGATGCACCTGATGGACACAAGAGTGTTTAGCTCTAAAGCCAAATTGCTCTTTCGGAATTAGACTCTTTGCCTCGGCGTAATCTTTGAGTCGCTTATAAATAAGCCTCTCGTAGATTTTACCGAGGACATTGAGTAGACTAATGGGACGGTAACTACTGGGGGAAGACTTTGGCTTGCCCGGTTTTGGGATACCGATTACTGTGGCTTGTTTCCACTGTTGTGGGAACATGTTATTAGCCAGAGCGCTATTGAAGATGGCGGTTAATAGCACTATGAACGCGGGAGGGAACAGTTTGCACACTTTATTGGTGATTCCGTCGGAGCCAGGGGCCTTCCGATGTTTGAGTCCCTTGATAATCCCGTCCACCTCGTCTGGAGTGACGGGGGGGAGGGGATTATCCGGGTCCTCTACGGGGGGCAGTAAAACCCGGCGTTCGACTTCAGCATCCACCTCAGCGAGGTGAGCTATGTCTACTGGCTGGGTGCTGGGGGAGCATTGTGACTCTAAACTGTCGGCCAGGCATTCGGCTTTGTCATCGTCGTCGAATGCGACGCTGTTGTCCGGGCGGATGAGGGGAGGCATGGAGGTGATCCCAGGGGAGCGTAATCTCCTCTGAAGATCCTAGAAGGCTTTGTGGGTGGGTTCTAGCTCATCGAGCATCTTGTCCCATTGCTTATCACGCAGCTCTTTAACGCGATTACCTACTTTACGTTGTAGGTAACGCATAAAAGCTTTGTTGCTGGCGCAAGGGAAAGATCTGTAAGCACGGATAGCCGCGTTCTTCTCGGTCACGAGATCACGCACATCGTCAGGAAGCTTCCAGCGGTCCTCCGCTGGGGCTTCCTTTGAACAAATGTTCAGGACGGATTGCACGTGTTCTGTGAGCAAGCTGATCGCGGCTTCCGTATCGGCTACAGTCTCGATGTTGTTCGGTATTCTATCCAAATGAGGGGATTCGGTGGATTTCAGCAATTCGCTTACTTTCGCCCAATCCGTGATCAATTTGGGAGCGGGGGGTTGTGAGGGGTCAGAGGGACCGGTACCGGGGAATAGTTCCAGGATGACTGGTCTGTGGTCGGAGTTGAGTTCGTCGATCGCTTCTATAGAATGTAATCGCAAGTTTACATTCTTTAGAAGCGCGACGTCTAGCACATCAGGGCGCTGATTAGGGTCGTGAGGAAAGTGAGTGGGATGCATCGGTGCGACGACATCAAAATTGAGGGAGCTACATAGGTCAAACAGAACCCTGCCTCTTGAGTTTGTCATGTGACAGTTCCAAGAGGGGTGTTTAGCGTTAAGATCCCCCGCCACGAGGACGGAGTCACTTAAGCTGAGTAAAACGGAGAGGTCGTTTCCTAAGGTGGCGTTGGAATCGCCGGGGTTGGTAGGGGGGAGATATGCGGAAACTATCGTGATGGGCTGATGGCCCGTTAAGCCTAGCCGACAGACGGAAACTTCTAGGTTTCTGAGGGACGGGGGGTCCATAGGGATGCAGTATAGGGCAGATCTATAATAAATAAGAGTACCTCCCTTATGGCATCGCGTCCTATCATTGCGAACTATCCGGTAGTTGGCAATGTTACGATCGCGATTATGTGGCTTCAAGAAGGTCTCTTGAACTAAGAGAATGTCTAGGTGATGGTCGCGGAGGAAAGTGGCGATCTCATCACGTTGGCCATTCAGACCATCGGCGTTGAAGGTTCCTACTCTCAAGGATTTCGGTTTTAACCTACATGGGGGGGTCTATCCATGGTGTTGGAAGTGGGGGAGGTTTAGGAGGGCCTGTGCGACGTCTGCGTATGCGTCGACGACTAGGGCAATTTGCATGAAATCGCCACCGGTGGCGATTAGATCGTTCGACAAATATAAAAACGCAGGCTACAAAACAGCTTATGGAGAATCCAATGTACAATCAGAAACTTTTAGTAGTGGTTTTAAAAGGAGTCCAACGGATCATTTTATGCGACCGTCGTTCTATTCAAGCTATTCTGGGGAAATGCTGTGTACGGGAACGAAACCTTCTGCCACGCATTTGCTTGAATACGCTCTCAATTTTGTTGATTCCTATAAAACCAATAGTTTCTTTGGAATGTGTTGGATTAACACCTACGCCTCCTATAATAACACCCCAGAACTCTCGGACACAGACTTTGTAAATTTCTTGGAAAATCTAAATACTTTTGGAGTGTTAAAGAATACGTTTGTTATCTTCTTTAGTGACCAGGGTACGAGTTTCGGTGAAATGAGATATCTGATGGAGTCTTACTTTGACAATCGACTGCCAATGTTATTTCTCTGGACCCCAGTAGAGTTTCGACGGCATCACCCAAATAAACATTACAATTTACAACTGAATCAAGAACGCTTAATAACCCCCTATAACTTGTATGTAACATTAGCCGATATCCTTAAAATATCAATTAATTCAACTGAAAAAATACAGTCTGAGGGATGTCCGCAATGTACAAGTCTATTGGTCAAGCTGTCACCGAACAGGACGTTCGCCAACGCAGGTGTTGGTGAATACTGTTGCAGTTGCCATAACATGTCGAAAATCGAAACTCATATAAAGAGGGCCAAAAGCAGCATATAGTTAGTCAAACAACATTTAAATAAAATATGGAGCTCCATCGAAACATTACCCTGTACGTCGTGTGAGAGATTTAGGAATCTCACTGTTATTAGAGAACACGAGTATCACCAGGACGAGAAAACGTATTATGTCGTTGCCTTTCATGAGTCGTTGAATAAATTGAATTTCGAAGCTTTAGTAGAACGATCCGGAGCACGTTTTACGGTTCTGTCGGTACGCACCATGACTCGTTACAATGACATGGGGCACTGTACACGGCATAGTCAAGATCGTCCATTTTGTGTGTGTACTTTTGATATCAGCTGTGTTACCAAACCGATTATTGAAAACTTGACTGATTATTTAGATCCATCATTATGAAAGTTAATGGGCCATCATTAAGAAAGTTAATGGGCCTAAGAAAGATATCATCAATTCTGTAATCATGCCACTGTAAAATTATTTTTGTCCAAACAATTGATAGTTTTTCGCTGGACTTTTAATTTTTGGCCGAAGCAGAGAATGTGTCTTCGATTACTATTACCTGATGGGCGCCGTGTTTACGTGTTATTCAATAAACGATTACTTACCTGTTTATAAACTTTATTTTACGTTCATTATTACAAAAGATTTATTAAAAACACTTTGTAAGCGTTGGAAAGTTATACTTAAAACGGTTTTTTTTTTGTTTTGTATATAATAAATAAATTATTTTGTCTTAATGGTATTACAGGATTGTTTTACTATAATATTAAACCATACCGCATTTGTACCTTTCACTATATTGCAAATCAGAATCTCAGACAATTTACCACTCAGTCAACTATTTACTTTTAGCGTTATTCAGTCGAAGTCGATTTTTAGTGATAATTTGTAATAAAAATACTTTTGTTATTGTTACTGTGGAATTTGAACTTAGTCATGTAGGGCATTAAGCTTTAAATTCCAAAACATGAAAATTATCTGAGATTCTAAATTCAAGATAACATTAAAACGTTTTTATGTACAAGCATAATACTGACAATTTCAAGGTACTGGTACTGGCACAGAAGTCATGGCTGTTTAGATAAATATGAATACAATTCTTGAGATCAGATCTATTTTATAATAAATACTATTTATGATTCTACTTTTAATAATAGTCCCAGACCTTTAAAGGGGTGGCAGAGTTTCTTATTTTTTTTTTTATTTTAGTTACTTTTATTAGGGTCTAATAGTAGTTAGACATCTTTTAATTTATCATTTCTCTTAATAATTAACACTAACCGACTTAGGAGTCTTGGGAAACCTTTTAAAGATCTGGACTATAATTTAATAAATTAATTTGAACTAAGTATTTGTCATCAGAACTCACTGTTTGTTTTTACACAACCATAATATTTGTGTCGTTAATACATTATGCTATAAGATGTTTAAGTGAGCTAGGTGATTGCGATTTATTAGGATATATTGCAAAAAGAGAAAGTTGAATGACCGCTAATGCAGCACCAAACAAATTCGTCATCTGTGAACAAAATAATAATTAGACTAGTAATTTATTTACAGAAGAAATTATATAAAAATAGGAATAAATCTACAAAATAGTACTATCTTGTGCCCGTGGCTTCGTCTGCATCTAAGAAACATATTATTATATCTTATGGTTACTAGTTGATAGAGCAGCTTGCCATCAATGAAAGAAATTTTGGAATAAAGTTAAAAGTTTCGGAGATTAATACCCACATCCAAACTATACCTCCGTATACTAACAGTATGGACAAATTATAGATATATAATATTTTTATGGATGAGAGGTTTAATGGAAAACGAAAATATTTATATTATCATATTTGTAAATATGAATATAATACAATAATTTAGTTGGCAATGTTAAGAGCAACATACCCACAAAAAGTTGTCATCCTTTATGGTACCATAGAGAAACCAAAGCATAGACACGAAGAAGGACATCAGTATCATAGGGAAGGGAAGACATTCTGTACTCTTTACTCTTAATACATACAGCAGTTTGCTCATAGGGGCTGCTATTGTCAGTATAGTAAAGGAAGAAGCCATCAGTCCTGAAATGTGAAACAGCATAATAATATAACTTATAAAAGTATTCATAGGAATTTAAAATATTTACAACTAGAATGTTCACACTTTTTTTGCTACCATGTTGAGGAAAAATTTTACAGTTGTTTGATATTTTTTAGATGAAATGGGGTAAAATCAGAGATCATAAAAACTCAACAAATATTGAGATTAATTTTATTATCAACAGATGCAACAGTTAACCCTTTTACCAGCAGAAGGATCCAAGTGTAGCAGTAAAATAAAATTTGGGGTATGGTTTAACAAAATTAAACTTTAATTGATACGCCTATTAGATGGTGGCACGTATATTGCCGTCATCAGTAAAAGGGTTAACCTTTTTCATTGGATTATCTAAAGGGACATCATTAGCGATCTTGAATACCAAGACCAGCAGAATATTTGTGTCTCTATAGCTATGTATCCCTATTTGAAGTAGCAAGAAGAATTTAAATTTTATTTGCTACTCTAAATAGTGATTTAGAGTAGCAAATAAAATTTGCCTAATCATCACAAACACAACAACTTTAAATGAAGACATTTTTTTTTAGTTTTTGTAAAAAAAAAAAAAACGATTTAAAGTTGTACACATTCTAGTTTCCCATCCTGTATCATTCAATCAGGATGTTATCACAAAATGTGTAAACTTGGTAATTTTTATCAAAACAATAACTCATTGATTTATGTATAATGATAATAATTTCAAGTATAATATCAATAGAGTTGAGGGGTGTAGTGTTTCAAGTGTTTTTAAGTGTGTGTGTGTGTATTAGCAATAGATAATACAAATGCTTACCTAGTGTACTAAAAAGTAATTCTTTATCATCTTCTGTAACTGCATAATATAGTATGAATATTACTAAGGCAACTGCTCCAACAATCTGTTTTAAAGCGGTTGATTTCTTAAATGTATATATGTAAAATACTGCAGTGTATGATATCATCAATGTTATGCCTATAGTATTGATAATGATAACATCATAGTTTTACTATGATGTTATCATGCTTTACTAATCCATAGAGAAACCACAGGCAGCAGCTGTAGGAATAAATGAGAAAGGTTAATTGTTTCAGTCATTTACCTCGACTTATTGCATTTTAATTGGCTTTACTTACCACAGCACTCCGCAGACAAAAGGCAGTGACGAGGTTTCTGCTGTCGTTCGGTTAACGACGTATTGTTTACACACAAGTCTAGAACAGGTGTAAATGACGTTATATAGAGAAATCACAATAACTGTAAATATGCTTAACCCTTTCAGTGCCCAGCACCCGACACACGGGTCGAACAATAAATTCGTTCGTTCGCACAACCCGTATCAGTAGCTATGGACACGCAAGTCGGGTTCTGGGTATGGATACAAGTCATCTATAGCTTATTATAACGACGACTCGGATACGGGTTGTGGGCACGCGAACGAATTTCGCGAAGTTTTCGCGAAGTACTGGGCAGTGAATGGGTTAAAGGTGTCGCTTTATACTTACGTGCCAGATAAAAACTGCAAAATCGTTGTTACTACAGCTAGGCTGCTAACAACATTCTCAAAATCTGATACATGCATATTTCCTATTTTATAACTCCTCTGAACCTTTCTAAAGTTTATTTATTGTTATGAGGTTTATTAATCGGATCATGTTACTCAGAGAATATGTTAAAAAATACCGTTTAAATGTTTTTCTATCTATTTAAGTTTCAACCTCTGCCGCACTACACGTAAACACTGACAACAGCTGCACTGAATATGAATGAATGAACATCATGTCAATGTCAATTTGACAGTGACATCGGCTTTTCCTATTTTCCATGGAGGTAGGAATACTATGGAGTCGGCATAATTTACTATATATACAATTGCCTATACATTTGTTAGTGAAATCGATGTAGCAATACTAAAAATATTGTTTTTTCTTTCTAACTTACATTAACTCGCATAAGAAAAGCAGGACGACAATATATTTGTTTTTACTAATTTTGGCAACATTTAACCTGTGACGTCACTAGAATGTACCTGCGTGCCAATCCGCCATGTTTTGTTACAGTCACAGAGTACATTACGTTGAGTTTGCCTTTGTTTACTTTCGCTGTATTAACTATTTTTTCTCAATTTAATGGAAATTGTGCTTGTATTATTTATAAAAGTGAAAAGACTCTAAATTGCGATGCCTCCTAAGTGCACTGTTGTGGGTTGTGGTGCTTCTAAAAGCCAAAATCGCCCAAATTTGTCGTTTCACAAGTGACTAACCTAAAATTTATTAAAAATATTAAAAAAAAGCCTGGAAATACATGAAATTATTGTAGTATGTCATTAAATTGATATGAAATTGTTCTGTGTATGAAATCCGCGTGTAGTTTTAGCTCAATATTTAGCTTAAACTTATGTTTTGGCGTGTGGAAGTCGCGACGCCCCCGCTAGGGGGCGTGGCGAGCGGTCTAGGGGCTTTGCCCCTCGGCCGCGGAAGCCATACCTCGGCCTATAAATATAGGCCCGTCATTGAGTGGCCGATTTAGGCCAGGCCGGTTAGCCGCACGTTACATTAATAGTAACGTGCGGCTATGTGAGTGGTTGCTATGTGAATAACTGTAGGCTCGCCACAGCGCTGTATGTACAGCGCTGATTTCTTCACGACACCTCGGCGGTCCATCCCCGCCAGGTGAGACCTCCGGTTACCCGGAGGAGGCCCGGCGGGGGACAACCAGCGACGGAGGTGCCGACTCCGACGCACCACAGTGGATGTGTGGCACCCGCCCGTCCCACAACCGAAGCTAGTCAGCGTGGTCCGGACTAAAGTGCTGTGTAACACCGCCCAGTGTAAACGTGTGTCGCGAGCCCGCGCCGCGCCATCACGCGTGAGTTCAGAGGCATGTGCAGAGGTGCATGTGTGGTGTTGTTGCGCGACATGCCTATATTAACTTAGCACACGCCGCACAACAAGGTGTATGTAATATGTGGAGTCGTATTGTGTAGGTAAGCTGGGTGTAACCTGGTGAGCAGCTTACCTAGGCGTCAAGTCCGGGGAGGGGGGGGAGGCACAGTCCGCTACCAGGTCGCGGGGGACGCGCCTTGCGTCAGGGGGGCGCGCATGCCAGGGGGGCGAGGTGCTTGACGTGGGGCCAAGAACTCGCGCGAACATTCCCAGCGCGAGACGACGGATGAAGTCGTCCAGGCTCTCGATCCCGAGGTCCCGCTGGATAACATCGTTCCTCACGTAGCGAGGAGCAGCGACGATGGTCCGCAACGCAAGATTCTGTTGCGCGCGGAGCAGCTTCTTGTGTCCCTCGCACGTGAGGGCGAACCATGCGGGGGCGGCGTACGTCAATGCCGAGCGTATATAGAGCTTATACACGCCCAGCTTGACGCGCGCCGGTAGCCGGGACGAGAGCACCGGACGGAGCAGGTTGCGGGCAACCCTAGTTCGTCCCGCGACCGAGCGGACATGTGGGCCCATGGTGAGCCGACGGTCGATGGTGATGCCCAGGTACTTCACCCGGGGCGATCAGTCGACGTCGGCACCTTGTAGAGTCAGGGGTGGTGGGAGGGGCGCTGACCCGGTGATCATCGCCTGCGTCTTACCCACGTTAACCGTTAGCCGCCACTTTGACAGCCAGTCAGGCAGCAGGTTGAGCGCACGCTGCATTTTGACCGCCGCGTACTTCGCGTTAAGTGAAGTGGTAATGTACGCGGCGTCGTCGGCATACAGCGCGAGCATCGCCTCTGGCGTAGTGGGGATGTCGTCGGTGTAACGTGAGTAACACGCTGGCGACACGCAGCTGCTCTGCGGCACTCCAGCCAGCACCGGGCGGGCGCCGGAGAGCGCTCCCTCGACCACCACGCGGAAGCTTCTTTCTGAAAGGAAAGACTAGACCACCTTAACTACGCGGCGAGGCTCGTCAGACGTGGTCAACTTGTATATTAGGCCCTCGTGCCACACGCGGTCGAAGGCCTTCTCCATGTCGAGGAATACTGCAACCGAGTACTCCTTTTTGTTTATAGCTGTCGTCAAGTGGTGCAGTACCCTCGACAGCTGGAGCGTCGTGCTATGTTCCGACCTGAACCCGAATTGCTCAGGCCGTGGGACGATGTGGGGTCGGAGATGTCGCAGCAGGAGCGACTCGAACACCTTGGAGATGGTGGCCAGCAGCGTGATAGGCCGATAGCTCTCCGGCCTAAGGATATTTTTCCCCGCCTTGGGCAGCATTATGACGCGCCCTTCCTTCCACGAGGAGGGGAAGTCCCGGTGAGCAGTATCGCCGTGAACAGGCGCGCCAGGGCCGCAACCATTGGGTACGGCAATTGGCGCAGCACTGCGTTGGAGATACCGTCCGCACCGGGGGCCTTCCTCGGCTTCGTCCTCAGGATGGCGCGTCTGACTGCCCCAGGCGAGAAAAAGATAGGGTCCTCCTCGGGAGCTATCGGCGTGGCGAAGTAGTCCCCAAGGTGTTGCTCGACTGCTGCGACATGTGCTGCGTCGCTGGTCGGGTTAGGTCGAAACTGACACTCCAGGTGCTCGGCGAAGACCTCCGCGCGGTCCTCCGCTACATACTTGAGCGCCCCGCCGCTGTCCAGTAGCGGGCGCACCGGAGCTGGGGCATTGGTAAGCTGGCGGCAAAGTTTATGGGTGGACGGCCAGCGGCCGGCCGCCTCCTGGATTCGGTCTTCCCAGCTCTCGGCGTCTCGGCTTCGCAACTCGGCCTTAATCCTCTCCGCAAGACGATTAACTTGCGTCTTGAGAGACGGACATCTAAGCTGTTGCCACTGCTTGCGAAGGCGCCTCTTGTCGGCGATAATCTGTCGTAGGTGTGCAGGCAGGGGCGGCTGTTGCACTCTCCCCTGCTGTCCCGTCGTTGTCGCCGCTTCCAAGGCGCTCTGGATGCAAGCAGTGACGTCGTCCGCAAACTGGTTAACGTCTGCGGAGGTAATCAGGGGCCGAGTCGGTGTGGTGGCCTCAGTCTTGTCCTTGAAGACTTCCCAATTTATGAGTCGACGTGGCGCTGCGGGCATCATCATCAGTCGGGTCGATGCAGTACCAATAAATGTTTTAAATATTGTTTGATTTTTTCATTATGTTTCCCTATACAAAGTGCAATCCAATCGACCTTATAAAAATCCTAAAATGGGGTCATGGAACTCATAATTATGTATAAGTTTTACTAGGGACCAACCCTGAAATCGATAGTTATTAAAGTCAGCTGATTGGATTGGATTGGATTGCACTTTGTATAGGGAAACATAATGAAAAAATCAAACAATATTTAAAACAATTATTGGTACTGCATCGTCTCTCAACCTTACAACGTCAAGTGTTCTGTTGAATGAACTTCCTTCAAAATGTAAGGAACAGATAAATATCTCTTTGGTTTGTCTTATTAAATTTTCATTGGCTTCTAACCATATCCTTTTCTTTGCTTCATTTCTAAGTATTAAAAAAAAAGTGTGTGTGTACTTATGTGCACGCGTTAGAAGTTATACTTCTTTTTAAAAAAATTATCTGTCGCCTTATCTTAATATACACCCTGAAGTTACCTTGCTGGAACTAGGAGGTTAGGTTGTATAGGTAATTACCTATACAACCTAACCTCCTAGCTCCAGCAGTAGATTAAAAATAAAAAACTTAGGCTTGTGAATATCTGACACTAAGCTAACTTCAGGGTGTATGTTGACTAGCTAACTTCAAGATGTAGGTTTTTGGTGTCGGTGTGCGCGCGCATCGTAAAAAATTACTGTCATCATTTTTCCCTAACGCGCCAAAAGAAGTATAACTTCAAAAACTATCGATTACTCTTACAGCTTCGAGCACATCACTATAAACAAAATAAAAACAATGTTCAAAAACCCAAAACATCAGTTAAAGCAAAATATTGAGCTAAAATTACATGCGGATTTCATACACAGAACAATTTCATATCAATTTAATGACATACTAATATATAATAATTTCACGTATTTCCAGGCTTTTTTTAATATTTTTAATAAATTTTAGGTTAGTCACTTGTGAAACGACAAATTTGGGCGATTTTGGCTTTTAGAAGCACCACAACCCACACTTTTATAAATAATACAAGCACAGTTTCCATTAAATTGAGAAAAAAATAGTTAATACAGCGAACAAAGGCAATCTCAACGTAATGTACTCTGTGACCGTAACCAAACATGGCGGATTGGCACGCAGGTACATTCTAGTGACGTCACAGGTTAAATGTTGCCAAAATTTGTAAAAACAAATATATTGTCGTTCTGCTTTCCTTATGCGAGACAATGTAAGTTAGAAAGAAAAAACAATATTTTTAGTATTGCTACATCGATTTCACTAACAAATGTATAGGCAATTGTATACATAGTAAATTATGCCGACTCCATAGTATTCCTACCTCCATGTGTCGATGACAATAATATTTTCTGTCACCTAAGTATAGATTTGTCCTTACTCTGCAATACCCTAATTACAATAATATCTTCTATTGCCAAGAAATATATTCGTTATCATATTAATTGAAACGGTCTGAATCATCAAATTAATATAATTATCTTAAATTTTGGCTTGATCACTTTTTTGTATCGCCTGAATAAAGGTCTGCCCTCAAAAAAAGAAAGTCACAGGCAGAAATAATATAGTTGTATCCAAAATGATAGATCTGTCACCTTAATATTAGATCAGTTCCAGTTCTATGAGAAAAATACTTATTAGGGGCGGAGTCAAACCGGCGCGGAGCGACGACGACATTTGTGACAGAAAGTGGATGTGTAATGTAAAATGCGAGCGTAGCGAGCACGCGCCATGGATCCATCGCAGCTAACAGAATTATTATTTAGGTAAATATTTTTACATTGTTTGGTGATTCAATTTTGGTGACACTTCTATTATTTTGAAACCCTATACAATTATTTGATGAATTATATTATTTACAAGTAATTGTTAATTAATATTTAGATAAGCCTTTTGATATTATTTAGTGATTTAATTTAGGTGATAGATCAACTATTTTAGGAACAAAAATTATTTATTAGGTCATTGAAAATGTATGTATCGCATTGTTGAAATAGCATTACAATAATATTACAATATTAATACAACCCTCTATGTACATATAATCCTATTCAAAGAATATTCCATGAAAAAGTCATTCAATAGGATTAAATGGACTTACAGGGTTATATGGATGATTTTTATCATTGTGATTCTGTAACTACATACGTGTTACTGGCGCGACTCATCTTTCATCAACATACAACCTGACAATGACCTGCAAATTGCAAAAAACGTAAGAAAATTTGAATTTCGCGGGCTACCCTGACGTAACCGTTGATTGTGTTAACTGGACACAAATTATCTCTGTCAAACGAAATTTCTTATTTGTTATAAAAATGCTTGGTCACCCTATTAGAAAGAGACAAAGGGCTCCCTAATGGCCATCTCCCTCGTCACGTTTTTCTATTAGAGTACTCAATCCAATTTTATATAGTCCATGCCTGCGATATGCCTTTAAAAAACAAAACTGTCAATGTCTAAAATATTGTTGTTCTGTCTGACAGTCTGACTGACTGACTTCTGTTAAGTTTGCTACACTGGTACGAGTTAATAATGTGTCTTCATTTTTAATATTTATAAAACACTCTTATATTAATATGTGCACACCATCTCCATTATTTTGGTCATGGAACAGAACATCCCAATAGTGCATCGTAACCAGTAATCAAATAAGTCTTCTAAAATGAAGTCTTTCAAGCTTATTGTCCACCAATCTAGTTTCAGTCGTAAGTATTTTTAAGATTCAGTTTTCTTCATCAGAAAAAGTGGTGTTTTATTTATTTGTTTTACAATATTTCATGAAGTAAACAAATCCAATTTTGAGAATTTCGGTTTCAGTTCAGTCATCTTGCACGTTAAGCCGTTGGTCCCGGGCTCCCGGCTGTCATTTGTAGATCTTGGACAGTCGTTACAGGTAGTCAGTAGCCCAAAAAGTGTGATAACCAGTCTTACCAAGGGGTATTGTATTACCCAGTACTAACTGGGTTGTGGAGGTCAGATAAGCAGTCGCTCCATGTAAAATACTGGTATTCAGCTGCATCGGGTTAGACCGACCCCACCATAGTTGGGAAAAGGCAAAGCAGATGGTGATTTCTATTGGTTTTCCAGATTATTCCAGTCTGTGTTAGACTCAATTTGTATTATTTATTCTACTCACTTGTACTAACTTTCATTATAATATTGTAGCTCTGGACCTAATAATTAATTTAAAAGATTACCCTGGCCTGAAAGAAAAGGATATTGTTGAGATATATCATCCGGAAAATGATTACCCACGCCTACTACTACAAGTTACCAGAGTAGATGCACCAGGACGTGGAAGAGGTATGTGACACACCATAGCTGTACTAATCTTCATAACAAAATTATTTATTGTTCAATAATAAATTCATCATTCTTCTTCAGGGTGTTCATTATTTTCATAATTATCTAAATTAGATTCAACCAGACATCACCTGTGTCAGCAGCGTTGATTGTAGGTTTGTTCAGGTCTCTCAAAGTGCAAGTGGTGTTGCATAAAGCGCAGGACTCATGATATGAAGCTAACTTTTATTAACATATAACACCAAAATTATTGATTGCATTCCATTTGTGAATTTTGAAGGTTTTAATAAGTAAATGACTTAAACATGATGACCCCTGTCAAGGACAACAAAATAGAAAATAAAAGGCTTTTGTTCAATAACACTAAGAATCATAGGCAACTTCCACTATGTTTCTTTATTCATAATAATCATTATACATAGATAAAGAGGTCAAATACTAACCTACTGCATTATAGTAACATTGACCGTATTGTACCATATTCTTGAATATTGCAAGACTTTAATACTAAATCTTAATTGAAAAAGGCATTTTCTGGGCACACTTGTTCCATCATAGACCTCATCCATTGCTTTCCATCAGGCAATGTCGAGGTCAACAGCAGACTCATTTTGTAATATTTTTTTTTTTTACAAATAAATAAAATCAAAGTAATTGTTTGTATAACAATTTTTTAATATTTTTTTTTTTTACAAATAAATAAAATCAAAGTAATTGTTTGTATAACAATTTTTTAATATTTTTTTTTTTACAAATAAATAAAATCGAAGTAATTGTTTGTATAACAGCTTTTTACTGAAAGCTTAAGAATGTATATAGGCAAGTGTACAGGCTGTTGCACTGCACTTCGCTTTGTATACAGTACTTAAACTGAAAATATTTTTTTACTGAAAACTGTTTGAAATTCCTTGTCTTTTCACAGATACTATCAGTGTGGAACAGAGCATAGCCACAACTTTCCAATTGCGAACATTTGCTGATGTTTACGTGAACATTGTAAATGTGGTTGATGTGGCTCTGGACTCTGTGGAGCTCACATTCAAAGATCAGTATATGGGGAGGTCAGAAATGTGGCGGTTGAAGAATAGCTTGGTATCTTATTTAATTTGCTTTTTTGAAAGTTAGAAAAAATTATTATGGTGTCCTAATAATTTGTTCCCATTGTGGCGCCGATAGTGCCTTGAGCGCACAACTACAAAGGCGTCAGTTTCTCAACATAACGTATCTTAGAGCGTGTAAATGGGAACACGCTTGGTTTTATCAAAAAGTTGACAATGCCACGGCCCCTCTATCAACAGCTCCAAACTCTGTGGTTGTTAGTGTTGCTACTATGAAAACAACATTATAATATAAAATATAATGAAAACTATACCAACTTACAATATTTTTATTTTAAGTAGGTGAGTACAATATTTTTTTTTTAGACCAACCATAATACTTATTCTAGGTAAGCACCTGTGTGTACTTAAACAAGAAGATTGAATACTGTGGTGGTGCCATAAGATGTCAAGTTTACGAGATGTGGTCTCAGGGTGACAGAGTAGCTTGTGGAGTCATCACAGAAGATACCAAGATTGTGTTCAGATCCTCTACCTCCATGGTCTACCTGTTCATACAGATGTCTTCTGAAATGTGGGACTTTGATATACATGGTGACTTGTATTTCGAAAAGGCGGTAAACGGATTTCTTGCGGACCTTTTTGCGAAATGGAAGGTAAGGATAAAATTAAATGCAGTACAAAAGGAGATAGGGAAAATTGCTAGCATTTTCCATGCAACTGTGCCCAGTGTCCTTAATACAGGATTATTTTTTAAGCAGTGCGCAAAAAAATTTTGGTGGTTCAGTATCAGTAATAGAACACATTTCCATTATTAGTTCAAAACTTTTTTATTTTTGTATCCGGCTTAAAATCAGCAAAATATGGACACTATCTATTTGTAATAATATCAAAGGGCGGGCGCGCCGTGCGGCGTAGCGGTGGTGTTGCAGCGCGGGTGAAACACCCTCCCGGGCGGCAGGGTAGCAGACATGGGCGGGGCGGGCGCAGGCGCGGGGCGCGGGGTCGCCTGACAGTCTGCTCACGCATGCGGAATCGTGACGTCGCGTCCCAGACGCTTTCCCGCGCAACATCCGCGCCACGCGTGTGTCGTACTAACCGCGAGTTTTATGAGATTGTGCGGGTGTATTCGTTAAGTGGTGAAAGTTTACGAGCAGCTCGCATAATGTATACAAGCCCATGGTGTCCCGAGCATACCTCTAATGCGAGCCCATGATGTCGTCAACCCCGCGGTCCTTAATAAAAGGACCATTTTAGCAGCCACTCAAAGGCTGCTTGATCACGGTCATCATTTTTAAATACGCCTTAATGCAGAAGTACCTATGCATCAAGTAAGTAATGTCAATAATTTGAATCCCGTTTTTTCTGCATTTTGATGAGCCCATGAAAGTATGAAGGAAAATTTGAAATTACTCTTCAAATAAGTTCAGATCACGGCCTAATCTTAAAAAAGTCTAGTTCGAACCTGATAAAATCAGCGATCAGTACATTGTAACCTACGTAAATACCTACGCTACGCGCCACACGCTCGCGCTCACGCAGGCGGCGCCGCGCGCCTTAGGATGGCCATAAAATCAATTTTAAAGTAAACATCTCTCAATAACGATAACTTTACTTTTTTGTACTAAGCCTTATCAAAATAAAAATTGGATGTTGATTAAAACTCATTTAAGCTTCATTTGTCATAGTTTGCGCACTGAATAAAAAATAATCCTGTATAATGATGACAATATTGAAAATGAGTACCGTTTTTCCATAGAAAAATGGCAGCAATCATGAGGTGACCATAGTGTTATTTTCAAGAACATTTTATAAAGCTAAATCACTGGAAGAGTTCCCTCAACACATGAAGGAATGTTTGCAAAAAGACTATAGAGGCAGATTTTATGAAGACTTTTACAGGTATTTGGATCTTATATAGAATCATTTGTAGTACTTGAATTCAGTTTATGATTCGAAAAATTAAGAAATATAAAAAAAAAAAAAACTATTTTTGGGTGATTTTCAACAAGCTGTAACTCCCAGGAAAATGATCGTACAGCAAAAAATCATCAAAGCAAAAAAGTACTTTTTAACTTTAACAATCAATAACTCTGGAAATAATGATCGTAATTCGTATAGGAAATCGAAGGAGGGTTTTGGAAACTACACAATATTCTCTATAAGATACCGTGAATGGCGTGCCGATTTTTTTTTCTTGAATTGAGAGCTTTGACTGAAAAAAAGACAAAAATTCGTAAATTAGGCATATTTGTATAACTTGGTATAACTTTGGATAAAATGGATGAACGAAGGATATCTACACATATAATAAAAATGAAACGGATCGCTTTCTGTACATGGAAGATATATTAGAAAAAATATGAGTAGGATATTAAAAAAGTGAAATAAAAAATTAAAAACGAGTTACATGATTTTAGTATGAAGGTAGGAACTAAATAGATTATAATATTGACCGTGCAATTAAAACGCCATTGTGCCCAAATGTATTCTTTGTAAAGAGTACGTATCTACTAAGAAAGGGTTTTTCGAAATACCACCCCAAGGAGGGTAAAATGGGGTGTTGAACGCAGAGCCTAAATCGCTGGTCCTGAAGTCGTGGAATTTGGAGGGTGTATTCTTAGTGGACTGAAGAGTAGGTATCTACTAAGAAAGGGTTTTACGAATTTCCACCCCTAAGAAGGTGAAATGGGGTGTTACATTTTCTGTGAAAATTTTACTCTCGGGGTTGATTCACTTGAAAATTAGGGTAGAACTCTTCTGTTAAAATTATGAAAAACGAGTATCACACTTTTTCCAAAATCATCCCCTGACTGATATATCAACGCACAGCCCCAGCCGTTGGTCCTAAAGACATGAAATTTAAAGGGTGGTTATCTGCTTGGAACCTTTCGAGATTCACCCTCGAAATGTCGACTCGTTTTTTTCTTTTGCTCGTCGGTTAACATTCTCGGTACCCAACGCGCAGAGACCTTTTCATATGCAATTCGTTGGTAAGGATTCTTTGAACACTGCCATATGAGATCCCTGTGACCTCAGCTATATGCCTGATGGTCACTCTTCGATCTGCCAATACGACATCTTCGACTTTTTTCACGTTTTCTTCAGCGAGGGATGTGGATGGGCGTCCTTCGCGATGTTCATCTTCCGTGGATGTTCTTCCCAGCTTAAACTCCTTGGCCCAGCGTGCAAACTGTGGAATATGGAGGAGCAGAGTCCCCCAATGTTTCCACCAGGTCGTTGTGTATGTCTTTGGTAGACATTTTTTTCAAACAGAAGTACTTGATGACAGCTCTAATTTCGTTTTTCTCCATTTTGATGTTATCTCTTCGACGCTCCGTATTCAAATGAATGTACCTCCCAGGAATCGTAGCCTATTTATATGATTTTTTTATGCTGATGTAGTGAGTACATAAGCAAGCTAAAAATATTTTTTTTAGATTTTAATGTGCACTGGAAATAACCGATTATCATTACTTTTGGATCACCCCTCGTATTTCAACATCGTTCTCATTTATGTATAATTTCAACATGTTTGATGCAACCAAGATTTTGTAACAATTATTTGATTGAAAAGAGTGTCCATGGAGTTTCTCCCATTCTTCTCCATAGAGATCTACGCTTTGGAATGGGCAACTACAGTACTTTCACAAGTTATTATGCCTTGTGTCTGTGACTGTAGCTTAGCCTTCTTTGTTTTTCTGACATTCAAAAGTGCCTGTAATGGTCTAATTGAAATAAATGCTTTTGAGTTTGAGTTTTGAGCCTAAAATGTTACTAACTAGAATATATTAGGCACGGAACTTGGTGCATTGTTCCAATTATTTAATTTTCTGCACAGGGTGGCAGTTCAGAACGAGAGATATGAAGACTGGTCAAATGTTCTCCTACAGTTGAGACGATTATTCACTGATTACCAAAAAATCGTGTTGCAATATCATGAAAGACCGAACTTAGAAATTCCAACAGCCATAAATTCTACAGCAGCTCAAGGAAACTTCCTTGAAGTTTTAAATATGAGTTTAAATGGTAAATAATTTCTACTGTTAAATCTGCTAAGTAAAATCAAGACTGCTAAAGAATGGCATGCTTCAGAACATAGGCTTGAGAAAAGTTTTGTAGTGAGTTGAGGCTCTGTCTAATGTTTTGTAATAATGTGACTTCTATTCTAAACGGGTTTATGTATTTCAGTGTTTGAAAAACATTATCTGGACAGATGTTTCGATCGTACCGGTCAACTCAGTGTGGTCATAACGCCAGGCGTCGGAGTTTTTGAGGTCGACAGAGAACTGACCAATGTCACTAAACAACGAATCATAGATAACGGCGTTGGCAGCGATTTGGTCTGTGTAGGGGAGCAACCCTTACATGCAGTACCACTACTCAAATTCCACAACAAGGACAACAATCTCAACTCCATAGACGATTACTCTATGCCACATTGGATCAACTTATCATTCTATTCTACCAACAAAAAGGTTGCATATTCAAACTTCATTCCTAGAATTAAATTGCCGCCGAGGAAAAGTCAGGAGCCACTGAGGAAAATGTACGAAGACGAGCGGAAAGGGAAGCTGTTGAAAGAAGACGAATATATGCATAATTCCATATTTGATTACGACGCGTATGACGCTCAGGTTTTCCAGTTGCCTCTAGCACATAGCACGTGGTGAGACTTCCATTTACTATACGTCGTTTTGAATGGCATTTTATTAGATTTTAACTGTTACTATTTCGGTAAATTAAATAGTATCTATTCCTGCATATTCCTTCCTTATTATATATTCCTTCTTTAAAGGGTTATAAATATTTATAACATAATATTACGCCTGTCATCCTTGAAGGACAAGGCAAAAGTGTACCTACTTGTAATAGGTACACCCAAATTTTGACAGTTATGTTTAAGTATCACTATCATTATCACTACATCTATCTATCTATATAAATAAAAATGAATTGCTGTTCGTTAGTCTGGCTAAAACTCGAGAACGGCTGAACCGATTTGAATATTTTTTTTTTGTTTTATTCGTCCGAATACAGGGAAGGTTTAAAAACAAAAAAAAATAGGTAGGTAGGGTAGGTAGGTAGGTTTGTAGGTAGGTAGGGTAGGGTAGGTAGGGTAGCTAACCAGCTACGGGAGCGAAGCCACGGGGGACAACTAGTATTATATAAAACAAAATCCTTCGCCGCGTCTGTTCGCGATAAACTCAAAAACGACTGCACCTATTTTTATGCTGTTTTCGCCAATGGATAGAGTGGTTCTCGAGGAAGGTTTTAGTATATATTTGTCAAGTTTTTTTTGATCAAAACTGTGATTGATTACTTTTGGTCGCGATAACTGACATCCACGTGGGTGAAGCCGCGGGCATCAGCTAGTAATACATATAATAGGGACGAGCCTACTGCCATGAACTGGGCACAAACCGAGAGACTCCGCCTGCCGCCTGTTACTGAGAGATTTCTTATAATACTTTGTCGAATGGGAATCGAACCGAAGATACTGTTAGTATTATCTATACAGAAATAACCATTATTTGTGTCTTGTGTAGCGTGCAAAGAGTGAGTCGTACGAAGAAGACGTCTGTGGCTGGGTTAGAAGGCATCAGTCGAAGGAGTCCCCCCACGTCTAGTTTGCATCATAGGAAGATGTCGGATCCAGATATACATCACACTGTTGCAGACATACTGGCTAGTGGCAGTAAGTTACAAAAAAATAATCATAAAAAAAATATTGATTTTGTTTTGTTTTTGGAAGACAAGGAGAGCAGCCATACCACAAAACCGCCAAAGTGAAGAGACACTGGGCATTGGGTGGCCGAAGGTTGAAGAAGAGGGAGAAAGCGAAACGATCACGCGTCAAACAATTCACATGAAACAACAACGGCAATTTAAATGAAATATAAGTTACCAGACGCGCGCTTTATATGAATTGTAATGACTGTAATGTACATGTATTTAGCTTACTCTTTTTTTTATAATTCAAATTAATATAGTTAAAAATTCTGAGAAATGTAACATCTAGCAGCTCAGATAGGTACAGCACCCAAATAAATCACATAAACTCAGAATTTTACCATTAATTCACAGATAAGCAAGGAGCCTACGATACAAATAGCGATGCGACGGACTCGCCCCTCTCAAGCAATAGACTTTCGCCCCGCAGCTCAATCTCGTCCCACAAGCCAGTCATCAGGACGGGGCGGGCTCTTATCAACCCGTTCGACCCATCACACGTTACTGTCAAATTGACCAGTAACAGACGACGTTGGACGCATATTTTTCCTAAAGGTAATAAAATGATGTGTGAATTAACTACACTAATACAGCACACTCATATTCGCATTCCAGAGTTTAGTACAAGAACTAATCTAACATCAAGGCAATTTTTCCGCGATATAGGTTTCAGTTTACGCACTAGTGTCCGGCCCGCGTGGCTGTTTATGGCCCACAGAGAGGAAGCATGTGTCCCAACAGTGAGGACATTATATATAGGCTAGTTATTATTTCCTTTATTCATATTAATCCTTATTATTTACATTTTTAAATATTTTACTAACAAAAATTACAATATACAAAAACATTTAAAAATATAAAAAATAGTAGCCCACCGGTATCGGGAACAAGGTCCAAGCTACCGGCGGTCAGGGCTCCAGAGAGAGGAACCTCCTAACAATACGAGCCGTGTCTAGGAGTACCGCTTTCTGAATCAAGCCCTTGATCCAGCTGCCTAACGAGAGCCTTCTCAGGTGTTGGTCGAGGCTCTTGGCAATTAAACCATGGGCTGATACGACTACCGGCACAATGATTGCTGAGTCCACATCCCACATGTCTACAACCTCGCGAGCTAAGTCAAGATACTTGATTTGTTTATCTTTCTCGGCTTTCACGAGGTTCTCGTCATGCGGGACCGTAATGTCAATAATCATTGCGCGCCGCTATGATCGATCCACCACCACTATATCAGGCTTATTGGCTACAATAGTCCTGTCAGTGATGATGGATTGATCCCAGTACAGTGTGATATTGCCATTATCGATAACTGGATCGGGCACATACCTATAGTACGGCACTTCCGATTCCACAAGGCTGTATTTTAGAGCAAGTTGCTGATGGATAATCCTGGCTACAAGATGGTGTCTATGCAAGTACTCTCCGTTAGCCAGACGAGAACACCCGGAGATAATGTGACGGATTGATTCGCCTGGACGGTGGCATGCCCGACATATGTCAACCGTGCCGTCCTTCACAATAAATTTCCGGTAGTTATTCGTCATCATAACTTCATCCATAATTGCACAGACAAAACCTTCGGTTTCTCCAAAGAGGTCCCCGGAACGTAGCCAGGCTACGGACGCTGATAGGTCTACATCGGGCCCATGCAGGGCCCGGAAAAAGCGTCCGTGAAGCTACTTACTCTGCCATACCTCCCTGCGGTCGTTAGTGTCAAGCACTACAGGTTTGCGCCAGTTCTCTTTAGCCAAGGAGAGCGGGGTGAGGCCCTTGTCCACCGCGACCACATCTCGATGCATCCCCACGTCAGTTTCTAGGAAATATTCCCTGAGACTGCATATCTCGCGATTGTGAAGAGTCTTAGCGTTTAAAAAGCCTCGACCCCCACACTTCCGCGGGATATACATCTCATAACCGAAGAACGTGGGTGATGCATTCGAAATGACGTCAACAATTTACGGACCTTCACATCCAAGGCATCTAGTTCTGTTTGAGTCCAATATATATAGGCTAGTTATTATTATTATAAGCCCATGTCGTCCCACTGCAGGGCAAAGGCCTTCCTTCCCTCTACAAAACGTGTCCAGCTTATCTCACCATCTCTTTCTAGGCCTGCCGCGTTGTCGTTACCGGTTAATTATGCTTAATTTTTTATGAAATTAAAATATTTGTTTTATAACACAAATCGTTTCTCATTGCGCAAGGACACACTCATTGAGGAACCTAACTACGATTTCTTCTATCAATAAGCTACTAACATATATCTACATACATTCAAAACTGTTCTTTATTTTCAGGTCCAACTGGTGTTTTAATACAACAGCACCACTACCAAGCTCGCCCAGCAGGAGAGCCAGCGTCGAGGACTGAAGATCATCGCTGTGAAAACAATGTACCCAAGGAGAACGGATCGTCGTCTATCATTAATAATAATCACTCTATCTATCAGGTTGATGGTGAGTTGATATCTTATTTTGTTAGGTCCAACAGCTAGCCTGCTTATGGGTCCAGTTGGCGCCCCAGTGGTGTAATAGTATAAACATACGGGGTGGAAGAGACACCGACGCGGAAACAGTTACCGCGTATTCCGAACATCATTCTGAGCCTTATTTTTTATTCGGTTATTAAAAAAAACAACAGTTTCCTACAAAAGTGCAATACCTACACGGTCAAAATGTATGGAACAGCAGATTTTTCCGCCGGTCCGGTTAATTCATCTGGCCGATAATTAAAAAAAAAACTATTTCACTTATCGAGAACGTTTTTTTCGGAAAAAATGAAACAGAACATTATTCAGTGTTTGCCGACGCGGTCGTTGATAGTTTTTCGGCCATCGTGCGCAAGAGATGCGCATCTCTGCTACGCCGTGTTCGCGCCAGCCCCAACACCATTCTTAGAACGTTGGCTGACAGGTGGGACTCTCCGATCCTGGGGCGGTGGTACGACTGCATGCAGTCAAGTAAACATTCCCCAGGATCGGCGTGCCTCACGCAGCTTACGCTTAGAATAAATGTTACTAACACTAGTTTATAAGTTTTCATTGGACTAACAAATATAGAAGTTTTGTTTTCCGAAATAAATGTTTATTATATTATTAATATTTGATTGCAGGTAACGTAATAGGCCGCAAGCGCATGATAAGCGCGTCGGGTACGTTAGCCGTGCTGGGCGTGGCGTCGGGCGCGGCGGGCGCGTCAGGCACGCCGGGCTCGTCGGGCACGTCGGGCACGCCGGGCACGTCAGGCACGCCGGCCACCACCAACAACGCGTCGCTGGCGCTGCTGTGGGGCGCCACGGGCGAGCAGGAGTGGACGCCCGCGCTCACCACGGGTAAGTACCCACTGGCGTCGTCATGTGTGTGTATGACACTATGGCATAGGTTCGTTCGTATAGAATCCGAGTCATTTATTAAATATCTGAAAATACGGTAAAATAGAGTTTACCTTTCAGCTATTTGGTAACTTACTTGTCTAATTATTGGTGAGGACATCGATTTGATTAACATTTTAGACCACATTCCTCAAGATTAAGTGTGAAAAGCAAGACAAAAATTCAAATGTAGTCTTTTTTCATTAAATATATAATATAGATTGAGTGTAAATGATAATGTCTATTAGTGTTACTGTTGTGTATATTTTTACAATAACCTAAGTTAGTTCTTCAACTACCACTTACATTTTCAATCTTAATAGTAATTTTTGTTGTAAGGTTAGACACACAATCATTTAATAACTTTCAAATTCCTCTTCTAGATTTTTCTTGCATGTTCTACGACCATTCATTAAAACTAACGACTCACCCCTTCTGCACGGAAAAACACTGGTCGCTGAATCTATCATAATTGCGAAAACATCAATGTAAAAGTTTCTGGGCGACTGAAGAATGACAAAATAACAGATGTCCCTTTTCTCCTCAAAAGTAGCCATCATGCTATTATTTATCTAGAAGGTGAATTTGAAATATCTTCCACAAATATCCATCACAATCTTGTAAATGGGAATCTTAAACAGAGTCCAATTAACCTATAATTGGTACTCTGTATTGGTTTGGAAATCGTGATAAAATTATATTTGTGTGTTTGGTGTACTAAATGTTCACTTAAATTTTGATGTTTCATGATACCATCGCGTTGAAAAATTTTCTTCAAACCTCATTGGAACGAAGCGAACCGAGCTATAGGTTTGATATTCCATTTATTGGATCTGCATCAGTAGTTTCTGCATTATTATGTGTTTTAATTAGTATTTTTATTATATGCACTAAAGGGGGGATACATTTGTATGGACTATGCGCTTTTTAAACAAAATCTACGCATCTATATTTATTTATTTAGGTTGTCTCAAATATTATTTATTATTTTATGTATTTGATAATTCTTCACAATGTTCACATAGAACAAACCAAAATTAAAAAGCTTATATAACGCCTGTAGCTTTATTTTAAAGCACAGCTAGAATTTATTATGTAGGTTATGCATGTATAAAGCAAAATTAGCAACTTGTGAGAGCTGATTGCCAGAAAGTCAGAGGAATCCATTTGCCTCTCTATGTTTTAAGCCTAGAAATATATAGTGCCTACCATAGCCGGTTACTCCGATTTACTTCATTGGGTAGTAGTAAAATCAATTCAGAGTAAAACGACAACCTGCATGCATTATGCTTACAAGAAATTAATGCTTAGAAATAAAACGCATTTGGTATCATCTCATAGACATGTCATATTATGTAGTTTAATAACATGTTTCAGCTTCTCGAATATTATACTGTGAATAACTTATTAAAATATTTAGTTTTAAGTTTATTTGAGGAAAAAGTAGCAATAAGGCTTTTTGCTACTTTGGTATGCTGGCAGGTAAAGTAACTGATTTATTTGTAGAAATGGCATTTAGTTAAAAAAAAAATCATTTATCTGTAAGTTTTGATGATGAAGCAAGAGTGATTAGTAGATATTTATTACTGTATAGTTCTATGCAGAAATATCGCTCGCTTGCTTGCTCGCGAAGACTGGGACCACCAAGATGTGGCGGATGGATCACCTAACTAAATACCTAATTCCTGTTATCACCAACACTAAGTGTCACCTAACTCAATGCCTAGAGGCCGTTTTCACCAACACTAAGTGACACCTAACTGAATGCCTTATTCCTGTTTTCACAAACAGTTAGTGACACTTAACTCAATGACTGATGCCCATTTTCACCAACACTAAGTGTCACTTAACTCAACGCCTAATTACTCGTTTTCACCAATACTAAGTGACACAACGATCGAGATTCGTAATATATCTACATCACTAGCTAACTTCCCCGTTGCTATGGAAATATTTTTTGTGTCTTTGTCGTCATAGAAACTCGAGTTTACGCCCCATGCACGGGCAGGAGACATGTCGAGATGAATAGAAAAAAGCTTTGTGTTTTATTGGTCGAATAGAGATGGAAGTGGTCATGCTACGCGGGCTGATGCTCGGTAAGCATCACTGGCCCACGATATACCTGCTGCGAATAAGCTTCAATTTTATCGGCGCCAAAATCCTTATTCGAATATTCACTCTCACAAAAAGATAATAAACAACTAAAAATAACCCACACTTCCCTTTACCAGGTGTGGACTGGAAATCATTGACGATTCCGGCGTGTTTGCCGATCACCACGGATTATTTCCCGGACAAGCGTTCGTTGCAGAACGATTATTTGGTGTCCGACTACAACCTTCTGCCGGATGACGTGAACGCCGACTTTGCACAGAACAGAGCCATTTATAAGGAGCCTCTGACTACCATGGAAGTGTTCAAAGAGTTGGTGTCTCAGAGATTGGCTCAGGTTAGTGTCAATAATGACTAGTGCTGCTTGATTTCTGTGTACTTAACTTGCTTTAGCCATTTCAGAGCGGAGCCGGCGCCAGCAGCGTGCGCTGAAGACCGGTCGTAACATGCTTTCATAGCGTTCCGTTTGAACGCACGCGCTCTTGTTATTTACAATAGTGGAAATGCGGCCGAGATTTATAAACGTAACTTAGCACTTACTGACGCTGAGCGATATTCCTGTCACTGTCGCAAATCTGTCAAATTGCAAGTTCAAGATAAAGACAGGAACATTTTTATGTCAAAACGAGAGCTTAGTATGGTTTATAAATCTGGGCCTTAGTGTACGCGCAGTTGGCACACGTAAGCCCATAACGGCCGTCCGGCTGTCGCGTCAGCCGGCGCACGCTGCACGTGCGGGTGTCGACTGAACTGTCGACCGGTCAGGCGTGTGCCGACGTGTCGGCAGGCGCACGTCGAACAGTGAACGCTATCATAGCTGGCAATTTTAGTTGTGTACAGTGCAGGCACAGCACAGTTTTCATATCAATATGTCAGTATTTTACCTGCGCCGGGCCGGCCAATTTAGTACACGAATAGTTAACGTAGAGTACGCGTGCACTCATCTATCATAGTTTTATCAATAAATATCAATCAATCAGTAATCAGTGTATCACTCAGCATCAACTCAAGGTGTAAGGTACCTAACCGTACCTCTTAATGATCCTTCGAGCCGGATTTGTTTGAAAGAGTTCTCGCCTGCCCTGTGCCGGTGAGAATAGTCAGCAATCAACCAAGCGACCTATAATCTTTTGTACGATTTTGAGCGCAAAAACTGGCAATAGCTCGTCGCTTTTTGGTTTGTTGCGTTAATTGACTACACCCCTTTTCTAATTTTGACCCTGTTTTCGGCCCCCCCCCCGGATCTATGAGTGTTGAGTTTTTCACTAAGAAATTTTCATAAACAGATCTGTTCCCGGTTAAAATTCATAAGCTAGCTTCACGGCACTATGAATAAGCCTCTTCGTAGCCCCTTCGTAAGCTTACCTATGTATGAATTATTCGGCTATTTCTTATTTACAGGGTTTCCAGCTCATAGTGGGAGTGAATGAGAACGAAGTAATAGAATCCCACTGCCCGTCCACGGCCGCACCGCCTCCGTCTAAGGTGGCCCCGCAGTGCGGCAAGCAAGTCAACGCGGCACCCACTAAGCGATACCTGCTCTCTATTGGAAGGATCTTCCATAAGCTTACGCTTGTCGGGTCTACTATCACCGTCACGAGATATAGACCTAGGTAATGATTTTTTGGTGGCTCTGTCCTCTGTATTATAGGATCGTTTTGTTTCTGATTGAATTCAGTTGTGGAATTAAATGTTTACTTTAAAGCCACTACTGAATTATTGTAATAATGTAGATGAATTTCGATCCACCAGTTTTAAAACGTTTCGTCGGTTTAGAAAAAATCTGCTAGGTATGGAAAAACTAATATTTTATTTTACCGTGTAGGTTTTGCACTTTTGTATGAAACAGCAGATTTTGCTTATATCCGACTAAATGTTCCTGAGTGTATAATCAGCCATCACACACGACTTTTGGATATACAAAATGTCGATTATCGCAATAAATCGGAAATCTTGAAATTGCTTACGAGCCATTATATCGATATAACATTTGTATTTCTTATTTCCATATATTACCTTTCAGACATCCATACCCGCCCTTCAACATCCACTACCGCTACCGATTCCACGCGCCAAACCACGACACATACGAAGTGTCCTGGGTGTCATTTACTACAGAGAAACTGGAGACCTATAACTGGAACTACATGGACCACTACATATGTACCCGAGGGGACACAGACTTCGCCCTGGCCGAGGTCATTGTCACGGTAATAGGCCATACGGCAGTATCCATTAACAGCCTTAAATTGCTATTAACAATTTTGCTGCCGGGCCTTTTTTTATTTTGCTGTTTTGATTTACGTATGGTTATATCTCGATGTGAGTTATTTATGTGTATAGTATACTAAAAATATATTTTTTTAACCTATTATTTATTTAAAGCAGCTATTTCGTGAAAATTTATGACTTTTAAATTAATTTCTGTTGTTGATGGGAGTTTTTTTTTTGTGTAGTAATTATATTCTGCTACTTAAATTAATAGAACCAGCTTTAAAAAGTCAACAGTAAGTATACAAATCGAGGTATTATCAGACGTAACGTACTTCTAGCTTACTAACATGAAAAAAATTGTAGGCTCTCAAATACTGGAGGTTCCGTACACTCCTTCTGCCGCTATACAATCCAGCAACTAAACAGATAATGGACGATAATGTGATCCACTGCGACATCTACCCGACACCAACGCGGCTCGACCTCGACCAACTGACAGATGGGTTCCTAAAAATGACTGAACAATACTTCAATAAGGTTAAACGACCTAACAAGCAGAGGGTAAGTATGGCAACAAGATTAACAAGAGAGTTTCATGTGGAATTAATTGATCGGCGCTAAATTTTATTAGGTGACGTGACGTAATCACTCGGACTTAAAGCTAAAAGTTTTCATTTTGACGGTTCAACAACATTGATTTGGTTATCGTGAACGTTGAATTTTATTCACCGTTGGCCATAGGAACCGATTAATCGTGTTAAAAAGGTTAAGCCCGTAAGTGATTAGACCAATAACACAATATGTTAATTTAACCATTATACGGGTTAACTCTGAGTTAACCATTTAAAGCGACGGAGTTACCCCTCGCTTTGTGCTAACAAAGCGAGGGGTAACTCCGTCGCTTTCTTACATAGTTTATGTAGAAAAATGTAGACTGCGTGAATCGGTTATTATGAGCTGATTCACCCTATAAATATTATAGGCTAATTTTTACTGCAGGGTTTTTCACCTAACCCTAAAAGAAAACCCGATTAAAACGGGTACGGGTACGGGTTTATACGGGTATGTTTTTCGGTGCCTGTTTCAGTGCATACAGGGCAACGGGTGTTGTTTGCCGAGATGAAAGTAGCTTCATGTGTTTTGTGCCAGTCGTTTCAACTTTTTACTTAATATTTTTAAATCGAGTCTAGTTGACGACTAATAGAGAAGAAAGGAAGAACGCTCCGCCGACACCAAATAAATTGGAATAAGGGCAGGAAAATTAATATATTAATGATTTAAAAAATAAAAGTGAATTGTATTCTTTTTGAGAAATAAATGTCTTAAATCGTATAAATAGATCTATCTAAAGTAGCGTCGGCTACTGTTTGAACTTAAGGCGTATTTGGGGTACTTTCCAATTTTGTTGCTACGAAATATAATGTGATTTTTTCTAGTTTTACATTTAGGTATATTATTATGTATTTCATATTAGTAGATATTTTAGCGCTGATCAATTAATCATATTTTATTCAGATCCAATTTCAAGAGTAAACACTGAAAGGATATTTGAATTTGTTTTATTTTAATCGATTTTTAATTTATTTTTGTTTTCATATGACTATTTTTTGTTTATGTATGTAAATGATTTTATCACTTATAGGCCAATACATTCAAAAGTTGGCCGTTTTAGGTTAAAATGTAAATATTTATACAAAATAATGTTATTAGTAGAGCATATAAGCATGATTGTAGTTATTTGGACTTTGTATGACACTTAGATACCTACTACTTGCACTGCATGTATCGTAGAAGTGCACCCTCTCCTAAATAATATGTAAACTTGCAGAATATTGCTTGACAATTAATATTTAATGTTCTCAAAAACTATTTGCATTACTGAAATAATTTGTACTAAATATTTACTCAAACATTAAATTATTAATTTCACTGTCGCAATTATGAAAACGCATGCTAACTTTCAACTAGAATCTTTGTTGTTGTCTTTAATGTGTCGTCCATGTTAAATGTATACATGTGATGCAACTGTTTATAATTTATCTATGAGATTTAATTTATTCTTTTGTTGCACACTACGTGTTATTTGTAATTTCTTGTTTGAGTCTGAGCGCATGATATATTAACTTGACAATAATCCTGTAGACCGCAGACCGGGCGTGACATGAACTGCCTAAGCATTGTGTAGACATTTTTGCTTCAAATTATTACTTTTCAGTATCGAACTAAGCATCGCTATCAACATTACCTAAGCAACAAACCAAATCAGGCGACATCGATTTTGGCGTCACCGCACAGGTAGTAGCGTCGCTTAGAATCGATTTGTTTCTTCGTCGTTATCGGGCGACATCGTCTCCGCTCTGCGGTCAAGTTTCTGTGCTCGGAATTGTGAAATTGTTGTGCAAAAATCGCACCAGTAAAATGCCTCGAGATCGCGAGCCCTCAGTACCATTATTGAGTGCGTCCGGTCGGAGCGGGCGACACCAGGCGCACCCGGCCCCCGCTGTAGTGTGGCTGTGCAGATGGCGCTGGCGGGCGGCGGCGCGGCCGACGCGGCCCTCACCCGGCGCCGGCACTCCACGTCCTTCCTCACGCGGAGCGCGCAGGTACACCCGCACTGACGTACACGTGACCCGGCGACCGACGCCTCACACGACCGCTCTGACGACACACGCCGACGCTTGAGGTCTTAGGTCGATAGGATTGTAGTGTCATGTGTAACGTTAGAGTCACGTCTACGCTAGTTATTACTTAGTGTGCAGCCCACTTCCACCGCCACTCCCTCTTGTCTCCACTACGACTCCATGTTGACAGTTTTCAGTTTGTGCTGCGATCAAATGGGGCAGACCTCCAATTTTGATAAAAACGGTGTGCATAATAAAAATGTTCACGATTCAGAGGTTGAACCTTCGAAAGCTAACAGCAAATAATGGGTCTGGTCTTTTGGTCGCTTGTCTCGTATATTTATTTTCAATTCGGAATCAAAATTTTATAATTTCGTTGTTATTTTCTGTGGCATATTTGCGCACTCATTTCACTGGCTCCATGAAAACCTGGTTTGTTACCAATTGTTAATTTGTATTAACCTTACACTGGAGTGGCGTTTGACCTTCTAATTTTCACACCTTAACCATAGCAGACTAACGTTACCACGTTGATTATTATGACACAGTAGGTACTAATTTCACAACTAATCGTAATTTTATAGATAACAGTGCAGTGGAGGTCTTCGCCAGGTGGATGCCACTTCTATTGTCTGTAGATATTTGTTTTGCATCAATCACCTATCCACTCACATTCTATAATGCAGTACCCTAAAAGTCGTCGGCAAAAAGTAATATTTGATTATACCTGTATTCAAAAATATTTTTTTGTCCAGCCGACTGTGGTCCCATGACAAAAGATCCGATTTTACAGTACTCTCAAACAAGAACCACCACATTGTATATGCATATTGCGTATATATTTGCACTGCTTATTATAAAATTATGCAATATTATTATGCACGGAATGCACCGATATTGAGACATTTTGTTTGCTGGCTTCTTTAAATTATTTTTTTTTTATAATTTTTTGTTGTAGTTTACGACATAACACTTTTAAATAGCATAATACTGAAGTTTATGAACTCCTGGGTACAAAACACTGAATGTTGCAGAATTTCTTTTATACAATTACGGGTTTGTCCGTCCCATTGCTATACAGATAAAGTGTGTAGTAGCATATTATACAGAGTGAAATTTTCAAGTGGGCGTGGATGGCCAAATCCGAAACTATGAGGAATAGCAAAATATACTCAAAGGAGTCTCGAGCCCGATTTTGATGAAAACTAAAACGGCATCATTGGACTTTAGAAAAATTAATTTTCCTAGCCAGGAATCAAACCTGCTGGTTTCGAAAAAAAAAACACTATTATAACACCATTCGATAGTGTCAAAACAAAAAGTGTCTGTGAAGTCACTACTTCCCAGAGTTGATCCCTATTAGCGACGCTAAAGAATGGTGTAATAATAGTGTTTTTTTTTCAAAATCAACGGATTTTATTCAGCTGCATCCGGTTAGACTGAAAGCCGACCCCAACATAGTTGGGAAAAGGCTAGGCAGATGATGATCAATGGATTCAATTCCCGGCTAGGAATATTGGTTTTCAAAAATTTTAATTTTAGTTTTTTTATTAAAATCGAGCTCGAGACTCCTTTGAGTGTTTTTCGCTTTTCCTTATAGTTTCGAATTTGGCCATCCACACTCACTTGAAAAATTCAACCTGTATATGAATTCGCAAGGTTCCGTACAAACATATCTACTGTACGAAGTAACTTTGTCTCGGGAGCAGTTCCAGTATTAAACTATTTCGAATGTTATGATAAGATGTAGGTAATCTGTTGCCGTGTTAAAGTGCGTGTTGTGTGTGGTGTATCAGGGCGGTGTGTCCAACTCACCGTTCAGGGAGCGCGTGGGCAGCACCCGCCTGCCTGACCGACCGAGGCTACGGATCGAAGCCATGTCAGTACCTACGTGATACATACATATCATAGCCTGAGCTGTGACCTGTACGATTTTAAAGACAGAACATCTATTATATTCTGCTTAATCGCAAACCAACTGTTTTCCTATTTAAATGAGTAGTCTTTAAAATTGATCAGTGCAATTAAATGCATTTTATACGCGTCTCTAAAGTTTGTGACACGCATGGCGTATTATCTGAAAAATACCTAAGTAGCCGCGAAAGACATTGTAACTTGTTGTCTTATTGAAAGATTGTAAATACAAGTACAGTCTTTTATACCTTTATTGACCCAACGAGGGACTGCCTTATAACCATTCAATTAATATCACACAACTCTGACTCCTATGCCGTTAGACGTTACGTTTTATATTACATAACAATGACTGAATTACGACTAAAAAGACGCGTATAAAAAATCGCAATACGTATGTTCGCTTCATGACTGTCGCATGGTGTGTTCGCGCTTGACCAGTTTCTTCACATGCTAACATTCATGCCCTCATTCAATCGTTCGTTCTCATAACACACATTTGACGCATTCATTCATTCATCTTCCTTACGTGATCCAACTATGCTTCATACTCGTGCTCTAAACACCGACTCACTTATTGTTTTATTTTATTTATTTATGTATGTAAGTTGCACCTTTGTATTTTAATTTAGATCTATAGCTATTAATTTCCCTTATTTTTATTACTAAATTGACATATTGTTTTTTTACAGATATCCTTTTAATACCAATTCTAATTCATGACACGGTTTATTTTACTATCGCTAAGCTATCATCGAATGCTTGTCCGTGCCTCACCTATCAGTTGCTTATTCTTATCCTTATTGAATGTTTCATTGCAGCAACTATCACCTACTAAGTCACTAAATACTAGTCAAAGTAACAAGTAAGTATACAGTTCGCTCCATCATGCTGTTTTATAGGGGTGATTTTAGAGTCAGGCGTTCAACACGTATTACTACCCACGGTTTTACTACGTCATCCTATAGAAATTACTCCATGCAACCAGGTGAAATCAATCCTATTGAAATCAAAACATGGTATATCAATATGACCACAAACTTTGTGCACGCGTGCAGAGCTCAAAATGCTGAAATATAATATATTGACATGCGTTGCTCAAAAAGCCGCTAAGCTTAAGTAGGACTGGGCTGGCCACGACTGCGGTTTTCCCGACGAGCTGTAGGCCAAAATAACCACGATGTGGAAGACGTTACGACAGGCCTCCCAGGAGATGGTGGGACAGTATCAGTCTACATTAGCCCTAGGTCGACAGATTTTTAAGTCACGGTATAGTATCTGCCTATGCGGATATTGGAATAAATAACATTTTTACTTACGATGTAATTTTCATAAACCCTTTCATGTACTTATCATCATAAATATAGTATCTGCGATAAAAGAATTTGAAAAAAAACCGACGAATTTACAATGATAACGACGATAATATGGATGGAGATGTAATTGCCGTGATTTACATCCAAATTCTGTTACCGCAGATGCTATATTATAAATACATGAAAGGATTTATGAAAATGACATTGTAAATTTTATTTATTCCAATATCCGCCTAGGCAGATACTATAACAGGCAGAGGCCTTTGCTCAGCAGTGGGATGACACAGTCTAAGACTAATGTACTTTCATGGGGAACCTATCCTACTTGCGTATACAAATGACTCTAAAACGCCCTAAAATCATCATAATTTTCTTATAACTCAACTTCTGCTTGGCAGCTTTGCGTTTGAAATTATCTGCTTCACAATATTATACACAAATCATTGTTAGATTTTGTATTGGAATTTTGGTGAAATGTTTTAATATAATAATTACTTCAGGGCCGCAGCGAAAACTGTTCTAGAGAGAACGCAATCTCAGACTGGTGAATGCGACGACACTTATGATGACGGGTAAATATTTCTGATAATATTTTTATACATTGTTTTTTAATCGTCGAGTAGCTCGTGGCTAAATAATAACAGCCGCTCGGGGTCGATCTTCAGGTTAAGCCGCGCTTGCCTAGGTTGGTCTGTAGATGGGTGAATATCCATTACGTACCGTCTTTCTTCCGTGCCCCGAAAACACGTTTAGCCGTTGGTCCCGGCTGTCAATGAATCTTGATCAACTGTAAATATGTGACAGTAAGTCTGATAGCCAGTCTTACAAAGGGGTATCGTATTATCCAGTACTAACTGGGTTGTATATTTAAGATAGGCAGTCGCTTCATGTTGCTGCAGGTATTCAGCTGCATCCGGTTAGACTGGAAGCCGACATCAACACAGTCGGGAAAAGGCTAGGCAGATGATGACTTTGACTTTTAATCATTTAGGTGCAATAATAATTTGTGTCATTCGTTAATGCCGTGATGGTGTAGTGATCCCGACACGTATTGTCAATTTCGTGCAGTTAAAGTTTCATTTATTTTGCGACTCTATCGTCGATTCAGGTGGATTATTTATCGATGCTGTTTCGCAGTTTTTTACAAAACATGTTTACCCGCTTCACAATTTAAGATACATAGAAAGAAAACCATGAAATATATTGGTACACCTTTTTCAGAGTGCCAGAACCGAAACTGAAAGCGAACTCATCCCTGGCGGAGATTGTTGAACGTATGCGTAGCCCACAGCTGGGTGTGGGCTTCCTACAACAGACAGTTAGCCTGCCGTCCCACACATTCGTGTCAATATACGCCATACATTGGTTACAAGCTAATATGGAGGGCGTTACCTATGAAAGGGCAACGGCTGTTATGGAGGTTAAGTGTTTTATTTAATTTAAGTAATAGCTGTAGTCTCCACTGCTGGAATCTCATAAAGGGTGTAAACAGACTCTTAACGAAACCGAAAGGCACTTGTTCTCCCCATCATTGTGATCATTTTTTTGTTCTAGACCATACCTGGGAACCTTCTAGTTTCGGAGATATTGGGGGTCAAAGTTACAACTTTTTCACAAGTTTTTTTTTTAATACATGTTTTTAATGTAAGATTTTTACTTTAAACACCTCCAGGACCCCCTTACTATTCAATCCTGGATGGATTCAGCACAATGTTTTGAATGCGTGACATTAAGTACTACTGTAAAACGTGATTTTTCAGCCCAAAAAAAAGTTGTTTCCCAGCACTAATTTTTGCGTAAAGTTACTTGGTTTGATGTACAGAATGCTTGGTTGACGGCTTCGTGTAGAGTCTGTTTACACCCTGTATAATATATACCTTTTCTAAATCGATCACTTAGCCAATAAATGACTAAATTGATGTTTTTTTGCAGAAATTACTACAAGAAAAAATGATATGCCACGCGTCTGGTGATACAACGAAGCGTTTCGTCGTAGGATACTATATGTATCATATCTTGCCACAGAAAAAAGAAAAAGGTTAGTAATTCCTCATCTTCTTTCGTATCGGAACGAACTATCTATATGGGAATAGTTCATACCGTGGTTAAGATCCAGTCATTAAGGAGATTTCGGAACTACATATCTTGACTACAATCGGCTTATATCATCCCTCCTGGGATGGCCTCCTCACTACGAACGAGAGTGGACCATAAGCCCCGGACTCGGGTGCGGAGACGTGCAAGATTAACCAATCACAGGAGAGACAAGAGACGCGATGCGGAGTTCAACGAAAATGTCCCCGCATGTCTCCTCACCGCTCTGCTTGATACCGCTTTGATGGAGTCCGGCCTAACCCATCACGCGGGCCCAGTGTGTTGGGAGGACGAAAGACGTATTATTACATACGCATTACTTTTTAAGGTGGTTGCGTCAGGGTAGCCCGCGAACGGTGGAGCACACGGTGGAGGTCTGCCCCGCTTGGGCGGAGCACCGCCGTGTCCTCGTAGCAGCGATCGGCGGCGGCGACCTATCGCGTCCGGCCCTGGTCCAAACCATGGTCCGGAGCGAGAGGGAATGGGACGCCGTCACCTCCTTCTGCGAAGCAGTCATGCTAGCGAAGGAGGTGGCGGAGCGTGAGAGGGAGAGAAGCTCTCGTCCCAGCCGCCGCGGGAGACGCCTCGGGCGTTGGGGGTCACGTGGTGGCTTCCGGCCAAGGTAGACGGCAGACCTGTGGACGGTGAGTAATGATCTAGCTCGCCGTCCGTCCGTCATTTGACGACAGGCCGTGAAGACGGCGCGTTTGTGTTCCACGCGCGCCTCAAAGAGATGTCAGTAAACAGGGAGGGGCCCGCAAGGGCCCATGCCTCCCAGGGCTGCGGGCTGTTCGAAAGAGATACCGCGGCCCTGCAACACAAAGGGCAAGGAAGGAACATGGATGGGTTTTAGTCAGTACAAGTCTGACACTCCCTCCGCTCTGCCCAGAGCGGGAGAAGTCATTTGATGATTTCCCATCCGTAAAAAAAAAGGTAGCCCGCGAAATTAAAATTTTCTTACGTTTTTTGCAATTTGCAGGTCATTGTCAGGTTGTATGTTGATGAGAAAGTCGCGCCAGTAACACGTATGTATTTACAGAATCACAATCATGAAAATCATCAATATAACCCTATAAGTCCAGTTAACCCTAGTGAATGATTTTTTCATGAAATATTTATTGAATAGGGTTACATGAACTTAGAGAGATGTAATGATGATTTTCATGATTGTAATTCTGTAAATACCAAAACAAAAAATGTAAGAAAATTTGTATTTTGCGGGCTACCCTGACGCAACCACCTTAAGCATAAGTAAAATCAGATAGTAGATAATCCACCACGATAGCTCATTGCGTGTCGTTAGGTTGATCGCACTTGTTGACCCTAAATAAATATTCATTCTATAATATTTTTTTTGTTTTACAGATGCTATACCAGATTACGTAAAGCCTCTAGGCGACCTCCAAAGCTTCGAGAACGAATGGATGGAGGTCGAAGTATTAGGACCACGGTCGCCATTACTGTCAGCCGAGACTTTGATGGGAGCCATCGATATTTTCGGCACGAACCCGGTGACTGACGACACGGGAGTGACGCCGGCCTTCCTTTGTGATAATATAGACCCTAGTTATATGCAGTTGGGTTCTGATAGTGACAGTAAGTATGGTGTATGGGTTTTGGATGTACTAGGTCTGAATCGTCTGATATACAAGGTGGAGATGAACAACAATATGTTAAACTTCGTATACCTCATGACGTTCGCTGTCTGCATACAAAAATTCAATCGAATGTATCCAGTATTTTAGTCACTGGGCATTTATTTTTTTATTTTTTTGCGTTTTCTACATGATGTATATGTTAATAGGCTAGCACCGACGGGTTATTGACCCCCGCATCGATATAAACATTAAACACAATGTTGCTACATCAAAACTTTCGCCAAATTCGTTCAAATTAGTTCGAATCAGTACAAATTATGCCTAAAACCAATACTACTTTATAAATGGTGTTTTATTTCGTTTACAGTTGTATGATATTTAGTTGTTTTGAATTTTTTTTATTTAGGATTTACATGATAGTTTAAAAATATTCCTAGCATTGCCAGTGTTTTATTATTATAGTATCGGCGTCTCCATATTGTTTATTGTATAGTCGACCTCGTAATTGCTTTCTTGAGAGTTAAGTCAAATACGCAGAAGATATTGTGGTTGTAAGTGTATACACAAACATATGTGCACACTCTGTACCTTTATATGCGACGGCAATCCAAAAAGAACGGGGAGAGATCAGGTGGCCTACCATGACGTCTTAAAGCAAACAGGAGTAATTCCAGTGTGAGAAAGACTAAAGAGATGGCGCTAGAAGACCTGTATAGCTCTGTCTCTTTCCCACACTGGAATTACTCCTGTTTTAAGACGTCATAGTAACCCCCAGGATGTGCTTTAGCCCCTGTGCACTGTAAGACACCCCTTAATAAAACACTCCGCAATATAATGAACTGATCGCGACAAGCACAGCTTAACCTCCCAGATCTGTCGATCAGTCAGTCAGTCAATATCCTGTATAAACTGAGCCCCGTCCTCTCTTTTATAAGAACGAATCCTAGTTTAACTAACAGTTTAAATTGTCTGGTTACAGTGCCCCTGTACAAGAACACGCACTTAGACATCGATATCAGCAACAAGAGCGACCGCATCGAGTGGGGCCACGCGCGCTACCAGGCCACCTTCCGCCCGGACCAGGCCTACGAGATGTGCATACAGTGGGCCGTCGCCAGCGGGAATATCGTCGCTGAACTGGTTTCTATCGCCATTATATACAAACATAAACTCACGCATGTGGCCTATGGATGTAGTGCTGTACAGACAACCACCAAAATCGTTTTTGTTAATAAAGGGTGTAACAAGACCCTTAACGAAGCCGAAAGGACTTGTTCTCCCCGTCATTACAATTTTTTTTTTTTGCTCTAGACCCCACATAGGAACCTTCTAGTTAACCTTAGTGAACCTTATATTGGGGGTCAAAGTACCAACTTTTTCACTACTATTCAATCCATCCATCAGCACAATGTTTTGCGTGCGTTACATTGAGTCCTACCGCAAACGTTTCACCCAAAAAAAACTCGTTTCCTAGCAGTTTTTGCGTAAAGTTACTTAGTCTGATGTACTGTACTGTAGGCTTGCTAAGGCTTAGGCCCAGTACTAATCAAAATATCTGAATAAAATTCCTCAACCTTGAACATAGAAATCAACCCCAGGACTTCCACTAGTCCTGCATTCAGTCATTACAGTGCTAGCAGTGAGACCAGCATTTCCCTTTGGAACCGTTATTAAATACTAGCTTATGCCCATGGCTCCGCGAGCGTGTAGTTCGGTAATTGTCCCACGGGATTGTACTATTGGGATAAAAGTATCCTTAATCCATGTTATAAACTATTTGGATGCCAAAGTTTATCCAAATCCGTTCAGGTGTTTTGCGTGAAAGAATAACAAACATCTATCCATCCATCCATCCTCAAAAACTTTCTCATGTACGGTGGGCAGCATCGATTGGGTACCCCAGTCGGGAACGTAGGTGCTTTCAAGAGGGGAACCCACATCGTGACGCTGAGTAATATCGAATCTGTATGTATTTCCCAGATATTTGGGTGGGCGCGCAAAGCTCAAAGTTGTCGACTACAAATGGTGCCAATACCCGCGGATCCACTCGCTCTGCCCTTCACATTGAAGTCGGACCCTCTAAGGGGACCGATCTACGTACCCCTTAACGAAGAACCCCTGCTCAGGAGCAATGTCACGTTATTTGAAGGTACTCTACCAATATATTTTTAGATTTTAGTTACTACAACAACAAATATTATTCCAAATATAGTTATGTCATGTCTACTGTGTGTTCTATATACACCATACATATACACTTTTAAACTTCATAAGAACACTTTCATAAGAAGTTGGCAGAATCACAATGAATTTGTTTCTTTTTCTTCATGTATGTATTTTTATATCTCTCTTTACCTTGTATATTTTGTGTGTATGTATGTATATATGTATTTATTATTATATTTTATTCTTGGAAATTTTCTATACTGTTTTGTCTCTGCATCACCCTAATGTAGACTGGTAGAAAATGCCCAAGGCATTAAGTCCGTCTTTGTACATTATGTGCATAAAGTTTTAATAAATAAATAAAATAAATATACATGTAATGCTCGTTTACAATAACACTCTACGACATCTGAATGAATAATAGATAGAAGGAAACAATATTCTTTATTGTACACCAAAATTGATACACAGGCCACAGCTATTTAAGAATACTACTAATTCTAATGTAAAAAACCGTGATTAGACCTGTCGTACTGTATGGATCGGAATGCTGGGTTGTCAAGAAAATGGATGAAAAAAGATTGCATGTAGCGGAGATGACGATGACGCGCGTGGTGTGACAAAAATGGATGAAGTAAGAAGACCAAGGAAACGATGGATGGATTGTGTGAGGAATGATAATGAAAGAAAAAGGAGTCATTAATATCGTGACGGTTGAGAGAGAAGGGAAAAAAAACGCGTTGCGCCGGCCCCAAGTAACATGGGACAAGGGCAGGAAGATAATGCTAATTCTATGGATATAACGGTGGTAACGCTCCGCCACCTCCTTCTGCGAAGCAGTCATGCTGACGAAGGAGGTGGCGGAGCGTGAGAGGGAGAGAATCTCTCGTCCCAGCCGCCTCGGGAGACGCCCCGGATGTCGGGGGTCACGTTCCGGCCACCGTAGACGCGGACCTGTGGACGGTGAGTAATGGGTTAGCTCGCCGTCCGTCCGTCTTTTGACGACTGGCCGTGTTGACGGCGCGTTAGTTTTCCATGCGCGCCTCAAAGAGATGTCAGCAAACAGGGAGGGGCCCGCTAGGGCCGATGCCTGCCAGGGCTGCGGGACTGTTCGAAAGAGATACCGAGGCCTGGAACACAAAGGGCAAGGATGGATGGGTTTAGTCAGTACAAGTCTGACACTCCCTTTCGCTCTGCCCAGAGCGGGAGAAGTCATCTGATGATTTCCCTTCCGAGAAAGAAAAAAAAAATAAGGGCCTCTGACTTGGCTTTACATACCGTCGACAAAAATGTCTCTCAGGCACCTTATCGCTGATGAGTGATATATTCCAGACAACCTCTAAATGGACTAAACGAACGTCTAAGTAATTATATTCTTCAATTCCACAGGCTACAATCTCCGCGTACGTTAGTACTAAAATTTCACTAAACAACTTAAATTATCGACTCTTATTTATTATAGCTCTCTTCCTAAATTAAACCCTCAGGTTTCCCCGAAGACACGTGGCTGGAACGTTTGTTCCTTTTCCAAGAAGCCATAGTGGGTCGTTTCGGGTTCATCAAGTGTACTGTGGAGAGTACGTCGCACGAGGCGGGCGTAGGCGACCACTTGTATGTGCATGTGACTGGAAACATGTTTATACTTATACCTACCACTGTCAAGTCGGAGCAGAGGGCATTGAGGACCAAGCCGGCCAACAAACCTCTCAATGCTAGCAGGTAAAATCATCTTTTATCTAAAAAACTTTATTTCAAAGAATGGCTCTCGAAATGGCCGTAAGTGTAACAAAGATAAAGTATGTCTCATAACATACGTCATAAGTACCACAATGTCGCCAGAGAACAGAGGGTAGACCAGTTGAAAATGTTGCAACTTTATGTATTTTATCGAGGATTTATTAGCTACAAAAGCTTTTTTTTTAAGAGCCCTGCGGTGGCCGCGCGGAATTGCAATTCGAAGCGAAGGAAAAAGCCGTCAAAATATTGTTACCTCTGTTTAACACTTCCCGGCGCATTGCGAAGCCGCGCGCGAGCATGTGTGAATAATGTTTACCTAGCTACTATTCTATAATTATCGTTCATTCATATCACCGCTGAACATTTGTGATTAATTTGAATGTGTGCCGTAATACCAAAAATGATGAATGAAAACTCAATGCTTTTCCAATTTTTTTTTTTATATTTTGTAACTTTACAATTTAAGTCATGAACCGAAATAAAAAAATATTACCGTTTTTAGTATAGAACAGATGAGATGAAAACAGCTTATTTATACTGAAAAAATGTGAGAAATTCAATTTGTTTAAAATTCGTTTTAGGTAAATATTTTGCAAAAAAAATAAAATTGAAACTTAGGTAAACACTGTCTTGTTCCGAATAACAGCATAATACGGTCGAAATATGCATAAACTGAAAATGATTTTGGTATTACGTTTGTATGGACAATTCATCGTCCGCCCCTTAAGTACTTGTTCTTCTGAGGCGACGACATGGTTACTTAAAAAAGGTGCTTCAATCTGTCTCGAAACATTTACAACGATAACAAATGACATTCGTTCACAACAGATACCCCGTACACCCTGAGGCGGCGCCCAGTCCTCACGAAGGTTATATCACGAGACACGTCAGCGGGAAGAACAAAGACGATTACGATAATAGCCGGCGGGTAAGATAATTAGTATAAATCTAAAATAAAATAGTAAATAAAGGGTGTAAAAAACCCTAATGAAGCCGAAAGACACTTGTTCTTCATGTTACCGCGATAATTTTGTTTTGTTTTGGACTATGCCTGGAACTTCTGGTTACGAAGATATGTATAGTCAAAGTTCCGACATTTTCACACGATGTTTTTGTTATAATTTTACTTTCAATACCTCCATGACCCCTGTACTATTCAATGCATCCCATCTCCGTCATCATAATGTTATGATTGCGTTACATTGAACGCCACCGTAAACAGTGATTTTTCAAAAAAAACTTGTTTTTAGCAATCATTTTTGCTTTTTACTTGGTTTGATGTACAGAATGCTTGGTTGACGGCTTCCTGAAGGATCCATCTACACGCCTGTATATAGAGATAGAGATTTTATAAGAGAACTAGCTGACCCGCGCAACTTCGTCTGCGTCACATAATGCAATTAAATAATATTGCGACTATAAATTGAGATGTAAGCTATCCTAACTTTCAAGTTGGATCAAACTACACACGGTGTGCAAATTTGATTAAAATCGGTTAAGTAGTTTAGGAGTCCTTCGCGGACAAACAACGTGACACGTAATTTAGATTGACGCGGAGACAGCGTTTTACAATGCCGAACTTATTCTAGAAATCATGTATCTTTTTACGATTTTAATCATTTGAGAAATGTTTTATTTCCACATGCAGTCATATTTACGCAATAATTATTAAGTTTGGGGTTTATTCATAAACGCTTCCTAAAGTAAAGTAATGATTTACGTGTTTTCACATCCCAGAAAAGTCTCTCGAACTAAAAAAAAAGATGTGCGTTTATGAATAAAACGAGAAAGCGACCCGAGACTTTTGAAATAGACTATACAGACAATATTCTCACATTTATTTATGGAATACTGGGATAGTTGATCTAGAACTGCGATGTTTTCGACACGACATGCAAGCTAGAAAGCGGAATGTTGCGTCATCGACTACGAATTGCAATCTTATTTCGAGCTGCTTAATAATGAGTCAAACTGTTTGTCTAAATATTGCAGAATTTATCGATATCTTGCACAATTTAAAATATCACGCAATCATTTTGATAAACTTGTGTTAGTGACTTTGTTTTTAATCCTGTGCTGAGTTTCACAATTTATAAATAACATAACGTTACGCCTAATATAGTGAGTCGGGTACATTCTGCCTGAGCTGATAATAAATCAAACTTTCAGTAGTGCCATCAGGATGGAATTTGGTGTGGCCAAATGTGCGGTTATGCATGTAAAGCGAGGGGAGATTGTAGAATCTGTGGGTACCCAGCTCTCGGATTCCATAAATCTTAGTAGATCCCTCTCAGCAACCGAAACCTATAAGCATTTGGGTATGTCGGAGGCGATGGGCATCAATGTTGCTGACATGAAGCAATTGTTGAAAAAGCGCTTCTTTGGCCGCCTGAGAAAAGTATTTAATAGTTTTCTATCAGGCGGAAATAAGGTGCGTGCCTTCAATGGTTGGGTCATGCCGCTTTTTATGTACTCTTTCGGCATACATAAATGGACTCTAACAGAATTAGACGCCCTGGATACGAGGGTCCGAAAATTGTTGACGGCATACCGAATGTATCACCCACGTTCTTCGGTTATGAAGTATCCACAATCGCGAGATATGCAGTCTCAGGGAATATTTCCTAGAAACCGACGTGAGATGCATCGAGATGTGGTCGCGGTGGACAAGGGCCTTACCCCGCTCTCCTTGGCTAAAGAGAACTGGCGTAAACCTGTAGTGCTTGACACTAACGACCGCATGGAAGTATGGCAGAGTAAGGAGCTTCACGGACACTTTTTCCGAGCCCTGCATGGGCCCGATGTAGACTCAACGTCCGTAGCCTGGCTGCGTTCCGGGGACCTCTTTGGAGAAACCGAAGGTTTTGTCTGTGCAATTATGGATGAAGTTATAATGACGAATAACTACCGGAGATTTATTGTGAAGGACGGCATGCCACCGTCCAGGTGAATAAATACGTCACATTATCTCCGGGTGTTCTCGTTTGGCTAACGGAGAGTACTTGCATAGGCACAACCTTGTAGCCAAGATTATCCATCAGCAACTTGCTCTAAAATACTGCCTTGTGGAATCGGAAGTGCCGTACTATAGGTATGTGCCCGACCCATTCTCGATTATGGCAATATCTCACTGTACTGGGATCAATCTATCATCACTGACAGGACTATTGTAGCCAATAAGCCTGATATAGTAGTGGTGGATCGATCAGGGCGGCGCGCAATGATTGTTGACATAACGGTCCCGCATGACGAGAACCTTGTGAAAACCGAGAAAGATAAACAAATCAAGTATCTGGACTTGGCTCGCGAGGTTGTCGACATGAGGGATGTAGACATAGCGATCTTTGTACCGGTAGTCGTATCAGCCCATGGCTCAATTGCCAAGAGCCTCGACCAATACCTGAAGAGGCTCTCGTTAGGCAGCTGGAACAACGGTTTGATTCAGAAAGCGGTTCTCCTGGATACGGCTTGTATATAGGAGGCTCCTCTCTCTGGAGCCCTGGCCGCCGGTAGCTTGGACCCTGTTCCCGATACTATTTTTTATACGTTTTAATGATTTTTTTTTTAATTTTAAATATTTATAAATGTAACAAATATGTATAAAGAAAATAATAAAATTTATTCAAAAGTACAAGAAAAGATGTAAAATGATTACAATACTAATAAATTACTTTAACAAGTCTAAGGGCTGATTTTTCAATCATTAGATAACATTTACCTGAAGAGTAAATGTGACGTTTTGACAGTCCGTCCATACAAAAACTGTCAAAATCAGAAACTTATTCGTCGGATAAAAGTTAACTGGTGATTGAAACACCGGCCCTAAATTAAGCATAAAAGTAGATATCAAATAATGTCAATAATATTAAATTGCTGGAATATCACACATAGGATCAAAACATAAATAATCACACAAAGAATAACGACACTCCTGTATCAAAAAGCTATAAATAAGATTATTAGTAAAATTATGGAATAATAAAGAAAATGATTACAATAGGTACAAATAAATTATTTAAACAAGTCTAGAGTAGAAATCAAATAATGTAAATACTATGAAACTGTTTAAATGTCACACATAGGGTTATTAAAAAAAAACACTTATTGAATAAAAACATTTCTGTATCAAAAAACCTTGAGTTTATTTTTTAATTTTTGAAGAGTGTAATTTTTTATGTTGCCTGGTACAGTCCGCGCGCGAGCTCCGAGGAATCGGTGGCTAAGGAAGCGGGTGGGTGTGCACCGCGCCCGACGTCGCTTTATACCTCGCACTCTCCGAGTACTAGTCAGTCGACCTTGACGCGAGAGCACGCTTATCGAGTCGTTGTTTTTAATTTTGCGATAGCAGTGTTATTTACATAATAAAATTCCTTATCATTCCTCGGAGCTCGCGCGCGGACTGTGGTTTATTAATTATTATTGGACCCATGCTAAAAACACTCTGGAAACCGTCCGAAACCTTAGCAAACTGTGTTTTATTCCTTTTTTACAAAAATTGCCATTTCTAAAATATACAACGACGGAAGAATAAGAATTTTCAAAGACTTAAATAGCTATCTCTATGTTTAAGGCCGCTGCCTCGAATTTAGCGGGCAGCGGGGCGGCGGCGCCGGCGGCGCGGGCGGTCGCCGCTTGACTGGAGTGCACCGCTCGTTGCCCGCTCCCGCGCCGCTGTTTTCTAGAACCGGTCCATTTAAATGTACGCATTAGTTCCTGCCGCTCCCGCGCCGCCGCCGCCGCCGCCGCCGCCGCCCCGCTGCCCGCAAGATTCGAGGCAGAGGCCTAAGACTATACATAGCTCTAACACAACGTTTCTGGGCTTTAAATAATTATGTTATCTCTTAGGCTACCATTACCCTAAAAAAAATATTCCAAACCTCAAGACCGATGCGACTAAACCATGGTATGCTACTAAAGCAGTATTAACTTAGGACTCTTTATCCAGTTGTGTACCTGGACTGCGATATACCAAGATGACTGAATGTTACTATAATAATATTATTTCAGATGGGTTTCCTCTGGTCATGGAATCACATGATATCAAAAAAGTGGAAGTCGTCACTCACCCCAGCGACTGGAGACGAAGGCTTTCAAATGCGCATGCTGAGAGACTTCAAACATTTCTGTGCGAATCAAGAACAGAGACTCAGTCAGTTTTGGGATCAATGTTGGGAGATGCACGAAAAAGCCTGTGGCATTCAGTCTTGTTAATTTATAAGCCAAATGTTAAATGATAATAATAACTGTTAAATAAATTTTATGATTTTCTAAAGTTGTACTCAGTATTATTAATAAAATGATGACAAATCAAATCCAGCCAATTGTGTCTCCAGTCTATATTCAGGATAAGTACTTCTTGATCGCACATGGAAATGTCAGGTGTGTAGTACTCGCAACCAAAAGGACCAAAGGATCGTATCAGGTGGCGTTCTGTAGTTTCTACCTACCCCCTTTCGATAAAAGCGTTAGTGTATGTACGTTCTTTGTATACGTTTTACTGTTGCCTAGTTTTGTTTTGCCACGGTGTCTTCATTTGAGTTCGATACAAAGTAGTAATGCTGGAGTCGACCGTCAAATCACATGGTTTATGAACGTAACTCTACGGTAACCTTTCTAGATAAAATAAGAGGTTTTTAGGGTTCCTTAACCAATGGGTAAAACCCCTATTACTAAGACTGTCCGTCTGTCTGGCTGTCTGTCACCAGGATCTATCTCATGAACCGTGAGAGCTAGCCAGTTGAAATTTGCACAGATCAGCAAATACTAAAAACAATAAAATAAATATTTAGGACTCCCATACAACAAACGTGATTTTTTTTGCTCGATATTAATAACGGCGGCAGGTAGACGCTTGAAATTTTCACAGAATATTTACATTTATACTTACATACACACATACATTTACATACATACATTTTTTTGTTTTTTTTTTTTTAATTTACATTTTTTTTAATAATATTTTTTGTTGTATATTCACTTCAAAAATAAATAAATAAAATAAATTACGGGGGGCTCCATACAACAAACGTGATTTTTATAATGGTACGGAACCCTTCGTGCGCGAGTCCCTACTCGCACTCGGCCAGTTTTTTTTGTTTAAGAATATGAATAATTTATTTGCTTATACCACCACCTGTATATTGCTTATACATATTACCAGTTGTTTTAATTAGTGGTTTAGGCAAAAACCATATTTTACCTTTTTAGGGAATGCAAATATAAGTTTACATTATTATGTAAAGGAGGTTAAAAAATTAAAAAAAAAATTGACACAAATTGCTCATAAAACTATACATAATTATATCGTATTCTGTTAAACTGTAAAAACAATTTTCTGTCAACCATTTACGCAATTTATTCCAATTTATTTTTTGGATCTCTTTGTCTCTGCTTAGTGTAATTCTATCACCAGTGAATTTAAAAATTCCACTATGTTTCCTTACAAAACCTGAGTATACACACATATAGCATGCAAGTTGTTACATCAAATTTTACCTTTTTTTCAGCATCAAGTAATTACAAATTAATTCGTTACACAAAGCAATTAAGGTACAATAAAATAGTGTCATAAGCTCACCATAGTAATTTATAATTAAAAGTAAGTGTTAATATAACTTTCTACGAAGATATATTTAGCTTCTGCATGTACAGTCACGAGCACCAATATGTAAACACTTTCTTTTTAAAAGCAATTTTCGCGAGAAATAACGATTTTAACTTAGAGATAGGATCTTTCATCAAAAATATGAGTTCCAGAATACTATGTTCGGAACAACATGAAATTTTAATCAGAACAGTAGGATAAAACCACATAAATTAAAAAGTGTTTCCATATTAATGCTCGTGACTGTACACGGTCGGCGATAGCTACATGTCTACTTAAATGAACATGGTAATAGAATCAATTTTATTTATTTTGTTGTAACGTTTGACGTTTATGTCTAAACGTTGCTCGTTTACATTTTAACTTGTTTGACACAAGAACTAAAGATCCACCGCGAATAGCATTTTTTTCACAAACGCACTCTTTATGGTATAGAAATCGTCATTGATAAACGCTACTTCATGTACTTTCAACCAATGGTTAGTTAGACATAACACCTGAACATCATAGTTTTCCATAAACAAACAACTCAAATTCTTAGCCGGACTTCCCCTGCTTTGATGCACAACGTTCAACATAATATGCAGCCTACCCGTTGTCGCACCTAATAGTTTAAAGTTTTAAACTGGTGTATCAATAATAGTGTTCCTCACTACTAACAGTAATCGGTACAGACGTCAAGCACATCAAGCTACCCGAAACTGTCAAATTTTACCAATGAACCTTGAACCTAACGCTTTACTAAAAAGTTAAAATCTATTAAGGCAATTTCTCTTACATAAGCATCTACTTGCTTAACCTTTTGAACGCCACGGTCGTGTATAGCCGAAAAATGAAATCGTGCCCAACACGCCACCGTCGTCTATAGACGACAAGAAAATGACATTTTTTTAGTACAAAATAAATATACTAAATTAAGTTTTCTGTTTCTTTTTCCTATTATTTAAAAATACATTAATTAAATATTGTAAAATGGCACCAAGATATATTCATTAGTTACATTTCACTAGAAAAAACAGTCATCAAAAATTGCTAATCGAAATTCGTAAAAAAGTGTTCTTCCTCACGCCACAGTCGGCAAGACACGACAGCTAATGATGGGAAAGTAAGGTAACTTATATTACAAATTTATGAAATATTTTATTAAAAGTAGCTTACTCTTATTTTGACAATCATTTTGTAATGTCAACCTTTCGTATCTGAATATTCCTAATGCATAATATTTATAAAATTGTGGGAAAAAACCATAATTGATATCTATCGATCGATAGTTACCTCCGTGTGATTTTAACCAACCAGGACCTAGCGACCCACGAAATGCGGCGTTCGCAAGACTCATCGCTTTTAAACTGGTTCGAATGCCAGAAGAAAAGCGTTCAGTAACGTATGTCAATTTACTGAACGTGATTAGAAAAGTGCGATAGCAAAAGGACTTCGATGACATAAGTTTGCCAAGTTACGAAGAATCTGATTAATAAAAAATATTTTAAATACTATATGATTATTTTTTATTATATCCCACAATGTCACATCCCTAATCGCATGCGAGGAAGTTGTCAAAAGTCGTGCCAGCCACGCCAGAGTCGGGTCTTCCCGACAGCGGATGACGTCACGAACGAGATTAGTGATGTACCTTATTATTATTTGATTTATTCGTTTGTAGTTCTAAAGTCTGCTTTTAGGTTGTTTAGAACTTTGTAACTGGTGTTTAATGATAGTAAGATACTTAATTGGGTCAAATTAAACAAAATAATAATGCAACGAGTAATATTTTATTTAAAAACATGGAACGAAAAGCAATGATTAATTGGTTATCGATAACTTATCGATAAGATGTTGGAATCTCTATGTTTTTTGTAGGTATTTGCGCTGAATTTGTGGTTAGTAGCTTGATGTGCTGGTGTCTGTACAACACAGGTACCAGTGTCGCTGTGTATATCGTTTAAAAGATTAAACAATACCTCGCTTAGTTGTGGTAAAAACATGGTGAAATTTGTGAGTCTGTAAATAGAGATACATTGATTATAAACATATATTATCACTTATCGGATATCTTCCGTGATAGTTATTTATTTTGAGCTCCCGATAAGCGCCATAATCGCGAGTTGACTGGAGAATGCGGGTGGATGGAAATCACTTGTTAGAAGCAGACAAATCTGTCTACCCTCTTTCTTTGTCTTTTGCTACGCGCACTACTGGAAATCGACACTAAGTCACAGCAAAACACACTCAAAATACCACACGGTTTTGTGGAGTCCTTATCACGATGACGGCTGCTACTTTTGAGCATACTCAAAACTGGATTCCACGTATTTGACAATTTAAAAAGCCATCCTCTCGATTTAAATTTTTGTGTTTCTTTATTTCAATTGCTTCTCTTGTCAGCTTGTGCTTGTTGTTGTTGTTTGTAAGTAATGTTTATCCGTCGACAAAATACGTGGCTTGTGGAATTCGATCCAGTAATTGGACCCTGACTGCAGTAGGTGTTCAGCTATGGCAGATTTTTGCTTATCATTGTTTATCACAGCCTTTATGTGCTCTTTGATGCGGCATGAGACAGTTCGCTTCGCTTGACCGATGTATGAACTGCCGCAACTGCAGTCAATTTTATACACCCCAGGATGTTCATACGGGATCGTATCCTTCGGGGAACGCAGACTTTGTGCATTTTTCTTATGAGGAGTAAAACACAGTCTTTATCGAGTATTTCTGCCCACCAGAGACTAAAGAGCAGTAACAGCCCTTTTGTGATTTTTCGTTTTATTAGTGATTCTGAAAGCGGGTTTCTTAAGCTTTCTATTGAATTAACTTACTTATTTCTAAGACTATTAGAATGGTTTTTATTTAACAGTTTTCACTTACTGCAAACGAAAAAAATTAACAATTTGGCGTGATTTCCCAACTAAAATACAGTATAAATTATACTGCAGATTAAATTTTAAGGTTTCATAACTAAAATGCAGTAAGCAATATAATTTTACAGTTCTTTAGATAGTTTTATATTTCTGGAAAAAAAATAAAAAAAAAATTAATACGCAGTAAAATTTACCGCCATACAAGCTATTTTTACTGCAAATTAAGAAAATACAATTTATTGTCACGAACTCCCAACTAAAATGCAGTAAAATCAAAGCTTGTCGCATTTTAGTTGTGAATACTTAACATTCTTTTATCATTATAAACTGACTAACACGCAGTAAAATACAGCATTACTGCAGATTAGTTTGGATAGCATAATGACACAGATATGATTATTCCTAGCTAAAGTGCAGTTAATGTTTTAAATACTGCATTTTAATTGGGATCAAGTTTAAAAAAACTAACTAAAATGCAGTATTTTTTTGACCTTACTGCATGTTAGTTGGGTTTCTTGACAAAATAACTGATCCAAACGCAGTAATAGGGCTTTTTGCTGCATTTTACTAAGTTTAAAATGGTATTTTTTACAAAAAAGGCTATGCAGTAATAGGCACCAAAAAGAATAAATGGCCATAATAAATTCAGTTATTAAGATATATTTTTTTTTATTGCTTTAACGTGTGAACCTATGCCTTTACAAACTTTCTGCATTCAAATTTTTTTGCTTATACATTCTGTTGATTTTTTAAAATCAATTCTTAACTTTAAATGCGTTTTACTCGAAATCGTGATTTTGCTGTTACTGCACTTTAGTGTATGGTGGGCAGATTTACTCAGTAAATGACCTATCTTGTCCGTTACTCCTCTCAGATATGGCAAGAAAACTGGTTGACGCTCCACTGTACATCTGGCGGTTGGGTTCTCTTCTCATCTTTTTTGGTCTTACTGCTCCAATATTGGATTTGTAGTGTGTCATTCTTATGTAAAATCTTTTGTACGGGGGTTAACTTACCAGTAAGATGTTCAGAATCACACGGATCAAATGCGCGATTTGTAAGTGAGGTGACTACGGACTTAAGGTGACAGGGATGATGATGTAAGGTGGCGTGCAAGTAGCGGTCCATGTGAGTCGGCTTCCTGTACACTGAATGGCTAAGGGTCCCATCACTCCTTGTAATCACTTTAACGTCAAGAAATGCCAACGTCCGATCTTTCTCTACTTCCGTTGTGAAACGCATGGCTGTGTGGATATTGTTCAGGTGTTTCAAACATCTATCAACTTCTCGGATTCCACCTTTGAGGATGCAGAATACGTCGCCAACATACCGCTTCCAAACCTTGATAGGCACAGGACATGTTGAAATAGCTAGGTTTTCGATGTGTTCTCCATCCACAAATTTGCAACCAGAGGTGCCACGGAAGATATCCCGTAAAGGACAATATAAGTTTAGTTGTAAACCGTGAAAGCTTAAAACAGAATTTGATTACAGTCAAAATATAAAATAGCGTCTCTGTGACGACATGTCCTATTATAAATTAATAAGTTTAAATCATAAATGTACAGACGCCAGTAGGTCAAGCTATCCGAAACTGTCAGATTTTCCCAATCAACCTTTAACCTAATGCTTCAGCGATAAAGTTGAAAATCTATTAAAGAAATCCGACAGATTACAGTAGCTTGATGTGCTGTCTGTGCCTATATTGCTCAACAGAGAAATATTGAGAATAAGGCAAGGCACTGAAAATGAATTTACAATTAATTGACTCATTGAAATGTTCAAAATCAAATGCAGAACACATTAAACTATGTCCTATTTTATTATATAACAGTGGAATTGGGATTTATTTTAGTCCATTTCATATTACTAATTAATTGGTTAACACTGGCACCGGGCAAACAGTCATGTGAGATTTAAAGGTAAGATAGTAAAAAAAAATATAACAATACAGTGAAATATATAAGTACGACGGTACACATTCCATTAAAATTGTATCCATTGAAAACGTCTAAAACGTATCAATAACCCAAACAAGCGCCAAAATAACCAAAAAGTGATTGCTTACGGCTTGAAGTTGAACTGTTACTGCCAGCCCGCGTCAAAGGTCTATCACTCCTGGTCAAAGGCCCATCCCTATGACTTATTAAACTATCAGCTTTTTTTGTTAAAACGAGACGACGTGTCAGCAGACTCGAAAAGTATGGAACTGTACAAATTTTATCGGGTTTCTCATCTGAAGCAACCTCTTGAGTCACATATGTAAGTAATGTCAAAAAATCTGTTTCCGTCGTCGCCGCGGACTCCAACTCTTTACATAGTGCTTGGATGAACCAGGCGCCACGCGCTCGATGTCTCCACGAGAGATAACCAGGAACAGAAGAAAGTGCGAGTAAGAAGTCACGATGAAACGGAACTTTGTTTGCTTCAAACGATGAGTCTGCTTTAAACGATGAGTCTGCTTCGGTACGGTTTCTTAATTTAACACCAGGATCATATTGATCACCTTGACAAGCTTGAATTATAAATAACTTCGGCTTGCCTGCAAGTGTAGGGCAGTTTTTATCGGTAAACCCACACCACAGCTCTTTCGCTCCGTATGATGTATCCCTTGCCCACAAAAATCCATGAGACTTTCCATGAGTTAAAACCGCAATTAGAAGACAATCATTCTCGGAGTGATCCATCGCCGCTGTCTTCTTAATATGCACCATAATTTCTTCATATTTTGGATTATGGAAAACTGTAACACTAAATGATAAGTCTTCTAAGCATTTAAGCAGCCTCTTCCAGTCTTTTTTATTGCCGGGCCTGGGGTCCACTGATTTAATGTCATATTCGTCGTGACTAAAAATGAGGGCCTTACCCCGGTACTTGTGGTCCATGTTGTAAAATTCTTCATCTAATGTGTTACAGGTAACATCATAATGGTTATTCCGTCTTCCGTCATCGCCATGTCTAGAATGTTGCGCTGCTTCCGTATTTCGTCCCGTCATTTTATGTAGATTCTAATAGTAGGCTCCTATATATTATATATAGGTATACCACACTACTATTTTAGGTGAAACACTATAGAATTAATTCTATTGTATTAGACAGTTAGTGGTTCATAATTATATCACTGACTGTTCAATTCAAGCTGCTAGTTCAGTTTTGTAGTAATTATTGCACGTTATCAGCCAATACACTTCAAAATATGCAGTGGTGCTGGGGTTTCTGTAAGCGCTCTGAGAAGTGCAATCAACATATTTATTGCAAAGCAGCATGGGGAAGTCCAACGCATGCACAGAAGCGGTTATCTATGTGTTATCATAATAATGTGTTTCCTTAAAATGACCTTCAAATAATCACATCTATTTAGTTTGTACTGTAACAAATAATTTGGAATTAAAGCACCAATCGCAAAAAAAAACAACTGTTGCCTACATTTATGTTCGCATAACTCGCCAAAATTTAGGCAATAGTGGTAGTGAAAGTTGTTCGTAATGATGAGTACCTACAACGACCCCTTAAGAGATTTCGTGTATGAATAGATAGACCTTCTATATATAAAATTCAAAGTCCTGACTCGCTGATATATAAACGACGACATTTGCAGGGTGTATCCTTTTTGAAGAGTATGCAATTATGCATCAACTAAAAAGAGTTTCGAAATGGGGGGTTGAATTTTCTGTAAAACATTTTATTCTAGGGTTCGATTGACTTGAAAAGTGTACATACTCTTCAGTTACAATTATGAGAAACGGGTATCACAGTTTTTCTAAAATCATCTCCCAATATAAAATCCAAAGTCCTGACTGACTGATATATCAACGCACAGCCTAAACCGCTTGTCTTAAATACATGAAATTTGAAAGGTGTATTCTTTGTGAGTTCATCCTCGAAAGACGTGAATTAAAGGAGAACGGTATACCTTCAACGGAAGATCAGCAGCGGTACACAGATCTAAGCCGCCAAGTTCAACTACACTGTCGGAAAAATCACGATAACCACATCAACCAAAACTGTCGCGAACTCGAACAGCACGCACTAAAAACGAATCCAGATATGTTTTTCAATAAGTAAAAGAACTGTCTGGAGCGCGTAAGCCTGTGCCTACGAAGATAAAGTCGGGCGTATACTTACTAATGTGCCTCAAGTGTTAGAACGCTGGAAGAACCACTGTACAGAACTATATGACACCGGAGAACCTACTAACGCTGTTATTACATGGGCGACAGAAGAACCTGACATCCTTGCGTCAGAAGTTGAGCATGCCACCAAAACTCTTATGTGCAATCAATCACCAGGTAAGGATTATGCTATCACAGCCGAAATATTAAAAACCTTTTGAGGTAGGGAACCTTAAAAAGAAGTGAGACCGAGTTGCATCTTGAACCCCTGCACTTTTTAACATATACGGAGAGTACATTATTCGGAAGACCATGGAAAACTGGGAGAAGGGTTTCCCCATAGGTGGAAATCTCCTATCTAATCTACGGTATGCCGACGACAACATTCTTGTGGCAACATCCATAGTAGATATGAGTGAGCTGTTCGAACGACTTGAGTCAGAAAATGGCAACATCTGTCTAGCAGTGAACAGAGCAAAAACTAAAGTGATGAATTGATGATAGTTGATCGAGACGGAAAGCTAACAAATGGCATCTGCAACATGCCTGGCATTAATAACGTCGACCACTAAATATACTTGGGCTTCCAAATCAACAATGACGGCAACTGTGTCCCCGAGATAAAAAGGAGAATCGGGCTGGCAAAAGATGCTATGTCGCGAACTCGCGACTAAACAACATGTGTTGCTGCGTAATTTAAACCCTTACTCATAATCATTTATTTATTTGCACAAACATGAGTACAAAACATACAACAACAAATTGTTAGCATGCAAGAGATGTTACAGTAAGTATAAAAACAGATCATCACGTTTGCCTTAAACAATGGCATACAAATATTAAATACAATAATTTATAATTTCGCCGAGTCAAATTATTTAAAAATTGTCATGATAATATAAATAATAAAACATAGAGAATAGAGATCATCATCATCATCATCAGCCTATTAATGTTCCCACTGCTGGGACATAGGCCTCCTCTCTTTGAGAGGGAATGGGCTATAATCCACCACGCGGGCCCAGTGCGGATTGGTAGATGTCACATGTCTTCGAATTTTTGGTCCTAGGACATGCCGATTTCCTCACGATGTTTTCCTTCACCGTTTTTGAGAGCAGTAGTGATGAAATAAATTACACAAAGTAATGCGCCTGCCTGGGTTCGAACCCACGACATACTGTTCGTAAGTCGGGGTCGCTACCACTGGGCCACCGCTGCTCTCCAAGAATAGAGATAAAGACAAGTAAAATATAATCAAAATTTCTCATCAAAAAACTCATTCAAATTATAATAAACCTTATCTGCTAGAAAATTAATTACTTTCTTTTTGAATGCCACACCATTTAACTGCTTCCAGTTTTTCGAAAATTTATTATAAATTTTTGGAGCCATGCATAAGACACTTTTTCGCATAAGTGACGTTCTTAATTGTTGTACGCACACGCCGAGGAAATCGATCTGCCATGCGAGACACTAGGAGAGGGTTTGATCTTATAAACATCACATTTTCTAATAAATAAAGTGAAGGTAGATTTTATATTTTTGAAACTAAGGCTTGCAATTCTGAGTGGTTTCAAGTTTGAACATCGACCTAATGCAACGCTTTTGAGTTTTAAATATGAGTTCCCGGTCCGTTGAGTTACCCGAGTTAAAATGGGTTCCACCAAGCCGTAGTATCATATGCGGTGAGCAAAGCATCTACTACTCTGGCAAGAGTACCGGGAAACAATCAATAATACACAAAATGTTGCTCTTCCGAAGTTATTTTAACGCCTTCAAAGTAAACGCACTTCGCCCGCGACTTCGTCCGCGTGGGTGGAAAATACAGCCCTTGGCAACCAAAGAGAATGTTTGTCACTGGGATTTGTTAAGTCAGGGCCAATTATGTTTTTACGGGAAACTGGAGTCGCTTAGAGACTGCCTCGTAGGTCTAGTGGTCGCAAGCGCGACTGCTGAGCATGAGGTCCTGGGTTCGATTCCCAGGTCGAGCAAAGTGTTATTGGGATTTTCCTTTAGGAATTTCTCAGTAGCAGCAGAATCTGGACTTGTGCCCGGTTGATGACAATAGGCTCGCCCCCTATTACATGAGACATAAACATAACTATTAGTACTATTAGGTACACCTCTGCCTATCCCTTCGGGGATTACAGGCGTGATGTTATGTTATGTTATGTGTGGAGTCGCTTAAACGATATACGCAGGTCCGTGGGCATCATTGGAATTCTCGGGATCTGCGCCAACTGGCCTGCTCCTTGTCCGATGAGAATGTACCATACCTACCTATCTACCTTCCTGGTACCTACCTATCTACCTAGTACCTACCTACCCTACCTACCTCCGTAGTACCTACCTACCTACGTGACGTGAGCTATCAATTGCGTTAATTTAAAAACGCTTTGATTTATAATAAAATTGTGATATATTATAGCTTCGTGTATGCCACCAAGATGTCAAATATTTTGATATTATCTTAATTATTTTATCCATCCTTTACATGAGCAAAAAGAACCTAATATATCCAAGGCCCTCAGCCTTGGATAAATTCTTTTTGCTTATCCATACCAATATTATAATGAGGACAGATTTGTTTGTTTGTTTGTACCGAATACACTCCGAAACTACTGGACGGATTTGGATGAAATTTGGAACACAAATAGTTTATAACCTGGATTAACACATAGGATACTTTTTATCCCGATAGTATGTTCCCGTGGGACATTTATCGAACTCCACGCGGGCATTGAGCTAGTTTATTCAAAAATGTGTATTGAAATAAATCTGTGAACTTATTGAATTCGGCACCTAAATATAGGATGTATTAGCGAGCGAATCGAGCTCGAAAATTGTAGTATTTCGACTGGGATAGGTTGGTTTCTCTATAGTTATCTGAGATTTCGGGGAGGTTTGAACCCCCATACGCGGTGGGCGGGTTTGAATATGCGGGGCCCCCGATAGCGCGGGGCCCGTAGCAATTGCTACTCCTGCTACTGAGTTAATCCGCTGCTGCCACTGCTTTTCCCAACTATGTTGGAGTCGGCTTCCAGTCTAACCGGATGCAGCTGAAAACCAGTATTTTACGTGGAGCGATTGCCTATCTGACCTCCTCAACCCAGTTAATACTGGGTAATACGGTACCTCTTGGTAAGACTGGTTGTCAGACTTTTAACTTCTCGATACAAATACTACGTGATAAACTGTTGACATTAAGGTTAAAACTTCATTATTTTTCCTGACTAAAAAAATATTTGGTAAAGTGATTAGGTATATAAATTAACTATAATCATGATAAATAATGATGGTAATAAAATAACATTACAAATACCCAGTCATTCAAACAATATTGTTTCATTGTAATGTAGGTACTCAAATAGAAATCTTTAAAACTATTCTGTAAATCGATTAGGTGGTCGATCAGGAATTAATGGTGTTTCAAGATAATGAGCCTTCGCGCTTATTATTCGAGATTTTGATACATCGAGGTAGTGAACTGTCGCGCTCAAAATTTATCGATTTCGAGTTCTATCGAGTTAACGTTTTCGAGCAAGTGTTATTCGATCTCACGTCATTCGATTTCAAGAACCCGCTTGAAAGTGACCATGAAATCAATGAAACACTCAAGAAAAGTTAGATAAAGCACAATGAGCAATCGATACTTATACTTTATGAAATACTTACCAACATAATTGAAAACACTTCCTATGAGCACCATTTTCCTGTGTGCGGAACATACAAACAGGAAAAGGTGTGAAGTGGAATTATATGATTAGGTATTGATAATGTTAGTGAGAAGTACTACAAATACCTACTTAAAATTAAATCATAAGTAGCTATTGAAATTGTAAATCGGTACCTATCGCTAACAGGATTTTCGGAGCGGACAGGTTTTTTTTACCCGACTGCAGCGAAGACCAAAAGGAGGGTTATGTGTTTGACTTGTATGTGTGTATGTATGTCCATTTCTTTGTTTCTTTCTTTCAATTTTGCATAAACATTCTTTAACAGAATTGATGGAAGACGTGTTTCGTATTTTATTGAAACTCATCGCCTAACTGGGTTAAAAAGGGGTAAAAAGTTATTTTGGGGGTGATGTGCTTCGAAGTTGATATCAATACTCCTTGTCAGTGCAAAAGTTAATCCAATTTTATTCAAAAAAAAATCTGTGACGCGAGTGTCAAATTGACAAGACATTTTCCAATCCGAATTTTATTTTAATAAATAACAGTTTAATTCCAGAAAACTAATTTTAAATAAATGAAAAGGAAAAAAATAATCTCATACAGTTACACAATTACTGGACTTTCATCGAAATGGACCCATAAAATAACCACATCGATTTTATTCAAAAAACGTTGAACTCACATAAGAGCTTGGTGCAATGCACTACTCTTCTCTCCTTCCTGACGATGACCGAAGACATCTTGGTGGCATACACGAAGCTATCACAATTATAAATAAAAGCGTTTTTAAATTAGCGCAATTGATAGCTCACGCGTGGGTAGGTAGGTACTACGGAGGTAGGTAGGGTAGGTAGGTACTAGGTAGGTAGGTAGGGACTAGGGAGGTAAGTAGGTACCAGGAAGTTAGGTAGATAGGGTAGGTAGGTACTAAGTAGGTATGGTACATTCTCATCGGACCAGGAGCAGGCCAGTTGGCACAGATCCCGAGAATTCCGATGATTTCCACGGACCTGCGTATATCGTTTCAGCGACTCCACACATAACATCCCGCCTGTAATCCCCAAAGGGATAGGCAGAGGTGTACCTGATGGTACTAATAGTTATGTTTATGTCTCATGTAATAGGGGGCGAGCCTCTTGCCATAATTTGCCCTGACTATTAACAAGTCTCAGTGACAAACATTCTCTTTGGTTGCCAAGGGCTGTATTTTCGAAACCCACGCGGACAAAGTCGCGGGCGAAGTGCTAGTCTATCTATCTATATATATAAAATGCTTTGTCCTGAATGACTGACGGATCAACGCACAGCCTAAACCGCTGATCGTAGAGACCTGAAACTTGGAGAGTATGTTCTTTGTTTGACGTAGGCATCCGATAAGACAGGTTTTTCCAAAATTCTACTCCTAAAGGGGTGAAAAACGGGTGCGAAGTTTGTATGGGACAACGTGATTCCTTGGTCCAATCTACTTCAAATTTTGACGACTTGTTTCGCATTTTATTGAAACTCATCGCCTAACAAGGTTAAGAAGGGGTAGAAAGTTATTTTGGGGGTGATTCGCAACGAAATTGATATCAATACTCCTTAGTGCAAAACTCAATCCAATTTTGTTGTAAAATAATCTGTGACCTGAGTGTCAAATTGACAAGACATATTTTTTCCGATCCGAATTTTATTTTATTATAGTATATCAGTTTAATCCCAGAAAATCAATTTGAAATACAATGAAAAGGAAAAAAATTACACTGTTACTGGACTTTCATCGATATTGACCCATAAAATAACCACATCGAAAATATGTCGAAATGTCACCGATGTTGACTAGGCATCGG